>JAUJYT010000147.1:0-27530 GCA_033996565.1 Nanhermannia nana
GTGTAATAGTTTACATCAGATAAGTAAAAGTTTGATTAATTATTGTTTTAGTAGATAAAAAAGTTCAGGGTATGTCTTAAAACTTAAAAAAAAATCTTAGATTTTCCGGTCTATGGTGATGAGGTGCGAATTCATGTTCTCATAAATTCTGGTTATATGTATAAAATGTTTTAAATGTTTATATATCTTACAGAGAATTATAAGTTAATATGTATTGAATTTAAGGCATTAAAAGTTAATTCAATTATTATGTGCTTTTGAAAAGAGTTTATTACATAATTATTTTGAACATTTCATAATTTCTCTACTCATCAATAAATTAGACATTTATTTCAAAAGATATATTAATCAAATAATTAAGTTATTTAATTTGTAATACAGTAATACCTGAATATAGTAAATCTTTGTGGACCGTTCGCTTATATTCACTATATCGGGGTTTAACCTTATAAATTGCTATTTTTTAGCATTAGTTCAATGCATGACTGGAGGCATGGACTTGATTTTCACTGTATAGTAAAAGGGTTCACTATTTCGATGTATTACTGTAATTGTATTAATTAGTGGTTATATTTCTAAATTTTAATTAGCATTAAACTTGAACTTTTTAAATTATTTATTTATAATCTTATCTCAAAAGTAGTCAATCCCAGAAAAATTGCTTAAACTTTTGATAAATTGTGAAATAGGAATAACATTGAAATCATAGGATTCAAACATTAATCAAATTTTCAACTAATTAAAGTTATTTTCAGTTCATTTTTATTTATGTTAATATTTTAGAAATAAATTGTGATGAGGAAAAAATTTAATATAAAATTTTAAGTAAAATCATTTTCTATCTATTAACACAAAATGAAAACTAGTTTTTGGTAAATTATAATCCACATTAAGTTTTCTATTAATTAATATGAGTTAAATCACTTGAGCTTCGGTCAAAGGTTAGGTCATAATGCGCTTTCATTATTAGATTAAACCAGTAATACTAACATAGTATTTAACATTGTATTTTACATTATTAAAAATGTAATATTTTATTGTTAGTTAATTACTATAATTATCTTTTGAGAGCCATTTAAAGTAATTTCCTGACTATCTTTATTAGAGTGAAATACTTTTCTAAATTCCAAAGTTTCATCAGAAACTAGATAACAAAATATAGACTTAAAATCTTACGATAGATAATAACTGAAGTCTGACTGAAGTTTGTTTTACTTCACTTTTCTCATGTCTTTTGCTAATTCTCAGTAATACTCAATGATGTGATAATCAATTTTTGTCTTTTTTATTGACACACACATATACTTTCCTTGAGTTATGACATACATGTATTATACAGGTATTAATATAAAGTAGAATCTCGATATAATAAACTCTGATATTATACATCTCTCGCTATAGTAAAATATAAACGAATTGTATAGTTCGCTATATTATAAATATGTTTCAAAAATCTCTGCTTATAATCGCTTATAATGAACTATCGTTATAATTTACAGATATACATTTTGATATTTTGTTATAACGGTTATAACGAGAGTCTACTGTATACAAAGTAGATTAAAATAAATGTTAATTAATTTTTATACTATTTCATACTTTTATTTATTGGTAGCATTAACTGGTTTTAACTGGTATTCAACCAAATAATTTATTTAAATGACTTCTGAATCAGTTAAGCTTTTGTAAAACTATTTGAAACTCAAACTTATTTGAGTCAATTAAGTGCAAATATTTTTTATTATTGGTTTAACACTGTATCCTATTATGTCATTAGCTTAAGAATAATCAAACAGAAAAAACTAAATGAATTTTTAACACAAATATTCATTTTAAACACAATAACCTAATTAAGTAATTACTAGACGAACTGCCAGTGGTTCATAAAAGCAAAACTCAAATATTTAATAAGATTTACTTCGCTTTAGTTAACAATAATCATAAAACTCAACATCTATTCGGTTCAAAACTATAATCAGTATGAAAATTAAATAAATCAAAAACTGTCTCACCGTATAATCAATTATTGATTTATAAAGAGATCCCAAATCGTATTGAAGCCACTTATCGACTAAAGCTCTCTCATTAATATCTTTTGGATATAGCGGTGAATTTGGTGCGTATTGATTACACAAATACGTAATAATGGCCCGACTTTCCCATAAAGACATGCCATCGTCTACTATTGTAGGCACAGTGTGTGACGGGTTGAGCTTTTATTTGCATACAAATTAAAAAAATAATATTCATAAAACATTTTAAGATTTCTTATCAATAAATAATTATTAACCTTAAGATAAAGGACATGAAAAATCTTTTATATAACTTATAATACCAGTAACTTTTTTTTTGCTAATAATTTAAATGATAGCAAAATGCATAAAATTCATTATAGAGTTAAACTACTGCTGAGCTACTGGTATAATAAATAGCAGATTCTTATAATTATATTTTGATAACTCTTTTATAAATACCTCAAGAAATTCAGGCTTAAACTGATCGCCCTCTAAGACATTCATCAATTTAATATTGACCGGTATTTTGAGATGTTTAGCGACCATTAAGACGGTTCTCGATGGCGGTGATTCTGACTGATAGTACAAATCGATCGGCATTTTGTTAACAACTGAACCAACACGTGTAATATCACTTTAAAAGAGTTGACACTTGTTTTGCAGAAACTTGTTTACAGTGAATGAAAAAAAAGTAAAGTAATTATAATTTAACTGAAAATACAGGTATAGACTATATTAGTATTCAAAGAAGAATAAGTTACTTTATAAGTTACTATTTAGCTATTTGGGTCATTGAGTTTGTTAGCTGTATAACCTTCTATTGGTAATAATGATAGTAAATAATGAATTGATAGTTGCCATGCATTTGTGTCTTTATACTTTTTTTTAACTTATGCTCCATTTAGTTGAAGACAATATTTTTCAGGCTTTGTTAATACGAAAAAAGTAAAGTTTTATACTTTAATACAAGTAGAAATACACTGAATCACATAATTATTTAATTAAGAATGACTTTGCTTTTAAGGAAACTCATAATTTCCTATTATTTTATTGTTAAAGGTATTGAATGAATCATTAGTATAATTAGTTACTCATGATTTAGCCGATTGCCTTCACGCGAACGAGACTTTAGTTAGTCTTTTATGTCATTTTTAAAAATTTGATTCATACTTAAGATTTAGGACACCAGTCAATTAGCATAACATTCTTAGTCTATCCCTTTCGGGAAGAGTTTTAACAGCTATAAAAAGCTGTAGGGCTCAGAATAATGTATTTCTGTGGTTAAAGCAGATACCAATCTACCGATTAGCGGGCTTTGAGTTTGGTCATGGTCTGGGTGCTAACCTGCGCCACTCAGTCCATAACACAGTGCACTACTTATTGAACTGTTAACCTCTCAGTATATAATATATATATATTTTTAAATATATATAGTTTAAAACAAAGAACATCTTAAATATAGTTTACTTAAAATTATAATAGAATTCAAATAAAATTTTAAAAAGTAAACCAAAATTGAATTTTAATCCAGAAATTACTTCCTACTAAAGCATACCATATATTGGTATAAAAGGAGTAAATTGTTTTCTATATATATATATTCATATATTATCATACTTTGTAATATTTAAATAATATTTACTTATATTTCAGTTGACATTTAATGTTAAATCAGAGACTTTTTTGATTTTATTACACAGTATTTTAATCAATTCACTTATGTATCAAAATATATTTTTTCTCTCTCACTATAAGAATAAAATACAGTATTAATGTTATAGTAATAGAGGCCCAGACTCAAGTGTTGTTTAACAAGCAAAGCAGAGTCGTAGCCGGGAGAGCACTTCTTGCTTCCTCAGGAAGTTTTAAGAAAATAATTTTACTTTTTTGACATTAAGAAAGAAGTTTTAATGTTTTTTTTTGCTGAATAACGTTTAAAATTTTTTTTGATTTTTTAGCTTTGAATATATAAAAAATTATACCATAAGATGTTCAATAGTATCACAGGACCCCATATCACCAGCATATTATCTTTAATAGCTTATTTTTATGCAGTATCCAGCTATAGGGCAAGGGTGAAAACCCTCCCCCAACAATTTTCATTTATTCAACTATAGGTCTGTGAAAATTTTTAAAAATTGTCATAATTTCTATTCTCCCTATGCCAAAACCCAGCCAAAAATTCTGGATACGACACTGCAACAGAACCTTTCTCAGGCTTTAGAGAAAGTGAAATATTATGTTTGTTAGATTACAGTAACATTACTTTTAGACGGATATCTGTTACCGGAAAATATTATGTATTTTATGTGGAATAAAATGCTCCACTCATTGCATTCTTACATTTCTAGTGATTAATGAGTATTTGTTTTTCGCAAACAGATTGAATCAATGATAAGTAATATTTATTTATTTCAATCAATCAATGTCCGAATCAATTAAACTTTACTTTTACCCACTCTACGAAAGCTGTTCCCAATTGGTGGTACGCGACACAGAAAATAAATTTGAACAATAATAAAATACAACAATTCTATGAAAACATAAAAAATGTATTTATTAGTATACAGTATTACTCCGTATTTTAGAAAATGAGTCTGTAATTCTGCAATAAAGTTAATGTAATAAAAAATTGTTTTTCAAACAATAATATTGAGATTTTTACTTATAAAAATTGTTTTAAAAATAAAAAGTTCTATTAATTCTATATTAGAGTGAGAGAGTTTATAACAAGGCTTTTGAGTTCTGTCTTTTCTAAAATATATTTTTGAATAATTAATGTGAAAGTTGTTTTCTTTAGTTAGTTATAATGTAATTGCATATTATAATAAACGTAACACTATATTAAAGATGTTTATTATAATAAAGATAATTATAATTATCTCCTTCAATGAAAACATGTTTTCATTTTGATATATATATAAATAATTTAATTAAATAATTAATACAATAATACCTCTTTATAATGTATCGCTAAGAATCATAAGTCTGTAAATCGTGGGTTCACTACTATATGAAGAGGTATTATAACATTAATTGAATGAAATATTGTTGTTTATTATATAGGATTATAAAGGGATTCACTAACGAGGCATTACTTTATTAACGGGTGAGATCATACCTTACACAATGTCTAAACCTTCGCTTTTTATGCAAGTGAGACATTCATTATCATTATTTGAGTTTTATTTCTCATAATTATTTCATAAGTAATTTCTATAATGAAAACATTTCCTTACTTTTCACATCATAGAAGGTTTAGTGAATTTTTAACATACAGATTATTATTCAATACAAATCACCTACAAATGAATTGCTTTTAATTTTATATTCATTAAACATAGTATTGGTTACCGCAACACAATATCTTAATTTAATTAAAAGATAGGTCACTATTACAACAGAACAGACTTGAAAACTAAAATCTAAATTTAATACTTTCTTCTATTTAAAAAACTTTGGTCTCAGTCCACAAGTCTATCGCTATCTCACAGATAAAGACATAGCTCTTGTTAACCATTATGAATGGGGTGACTCTTTTTACTTTAATTTAAACATTAAATAATTTTTGTATTATATGAAAGTTAATACTTATACTTTAAATAATTATTACAAAAAAAAACCTAAAGAATAGGCTACAGATTAATACATTAATTATTAATTTAACAAAAAATCACTTTGAAATGAATGCTTACCTAAATGTGAAATACAATTTTTATTGTAGCCTCAAAACTTGCTATTTTTGAACACAATCTATCATAAGAGCGATTAATATATGATATGAACATAAATCTGAAGCACAACTTTCACATTCATTTATTTACATTTCTCGCCTTTAAAGGGTAATCAAAACCCACACATCAGAAAAAATATTACTCGTTATCTGTAAATAGGTTAATGTCTATTATGATCGCTACCGATTCCTCGGATGGCATGACCTAACCTTCAATCAAAGATTAAATTTCAACTAATTTTTTTCAATTGAAGGTCGATTTAATTTAGGAAAAATAAAAATTTATAAGAGTTTTTTTTACAGATGAAGGACTCGTCAGTGTCTTAAACCCATCCTTTAAACAATAAAAAGTCAGTATTGCATAAAATCATAAAAAGTGCGATAATATTATTGTCTGCCGCATAAAAGACAAGGCTTTGGTCAGAAACAAGTATTATGAAAGTGAAAGTTAAAATAATGCAATAAACTCTCGTAATAAGGAACAGTCGAGTGCTTATGATCATACAATTCTGAACGTCAGTAGAAATGAATAGTTTTTCCCTTTTTTAGACAATTCCAATATGATTGGGTGGGATTGGATGGATGTTACAGTAAATTTAGCATAGGTCTCTTTCAATTCTCCCCCACTAGTATTGGAATTGTCTAAAAAAGGGAAAAACTATTGATTTCTACTGATGTTGAGAAATTGTATGATTTTTATAGATTATAACTTCAGTTTAACCCAAGTTTTAAACATTAATTCTACAGCACCGCAAACTAAACTATATATTTATAGTTTTTCAGAGATTCATAATAAGAGGTTCTAAGTTCATTATAAAGAGGGTCTACTGTATGCAGTAATACCTCGTTATAGTAAATCACTAGGAACCGGTAGTTTTTATTAATTATATCAGTATTTCGTTATAAAACAAAAGTTAGCATTAATTGAATGTATGTTTGCCACGGCTTCCTTTCAATATATAAAGGACTTCAATAAATTGGTTCACTATATAGAGGTATCACTGCATTATTTATTCAGTAGTCGAAAAGTTTACTTAACCTATAATTTGTGTTATTATAGTATTCAGGGTTAAAAAGTTTACATAATAATAATAATAATGAATAATTGAATATTTATATACTGCTTAATCACTTATAATGGGAATAATTTTTTTTTGAATAATAAATAAACTTTTTCAATGGTAAATAGTGTACTTACAAAAAAATTATAATAATGAAAATTAATGTTCTTAAAGGCTTAATAGAAAATTAGCCTTTTTGGTTATTATTTTTCATATAAATCAATTAATACCTTTAATGTAGTGTTTGATGAGATCACAAAATTATAAGATAAAATATTTTTGAATCGAAATAAGAAACACAGATAATCCTCAAATTCTGAGATATTTTCATAAAACAATCTCTGGTTTTCTCTATGCTATCACTTCGAAAAAATAAGGAAAAATATTCGCCAACAAAGTTGAGAACTTATATTAAATATATCCTCAAGTTTCAAAACTTATGTATACAGCTCAATGGGTTTAATTAACTTTCATTTATAATTATTTCGCAACTATATACTTAAGGGCACTTCAAGTTCTCTCAATATTATGGTATATACTGCACAGTATTTTATATTCAAACTCAAATCTTATCATTTTGTGTTGAACTTACTATAAATTAACAGTAAAAGGTTCTCAAAAAAAGGTACCGGTAATTAATATTCCATTATTATTAATATAATACTGATATAAGTTTGGGCATAAGTCCCCCTCACGGCTCATATACTGACAGATGAGTTTATAGTAATGTATAGCAGATGTATAGTACAGTGACTCAATCAAAGTTTGGTAAAATATCTCAAGTGCAGTCATACGTGTCGGATAAAACATAATGGACGAGATATTAATAAGTCAATAATCTAACTGTTCAGGCGTTCAAAACATCACTTTTAGTCAAAAATATAAACTATAAACAGTCACATCATATTAAATAATAACTTAATAGTCATAAAACAAATATAGATTTTTAAAACCTATTTGTGTCTGATTTGTGTGAGTCAAGTAGTTACGCATTTGTTATCAATTACTAGAAAGTTATAAATACTAAATACAAGTATATTATACATTATTAATAGTGCTTTTTGAGTTTGAAATTTTGAATTTACTTGAGTTTAAATTAAAGTTTCAAAATTTACCTTCAATTTAAGTTAATTTAAGTTAAAGTTTTTGAAAAATATTAAATTAATTCGAGTTTGAGTTAAAGTTTATAAAAATTGAAATGATTTGAGTTTAAGTTTAAGTTTTCTGAATTTAAGTTTATGCCAAATACAAGTAAATAAAATTTAAGCAAAAGGCTAACTTTACATTACTCTTAATTTGAGTTTAACTAAATATTATGTATTCACAACACATGTGATTAGCTTTGCACAACACTAAATTTAGTAAATATTTCATGTCAGCTAGGTTAACAAATGAAAGAGTTCAAAAATTGCTATCAATTCAATATAATACTAGTTATTATACAAATAATTTGAAAGAATTTTATATTTGAGTTGATTTTAGTATTTATATAATACTAAAATTAGCGAAACGTAATATTCTAAAATGCTAACGTATAATTTTAACATTTTGCTGTATTTTTATATTTTATACTAAATTTAGTGCTCTGGAGAGAATTTAGTAAATTTGAAAACGCTACATGTGATAGTTATTTCCTGCTTAATACAGGTATACATCAAAGATAATACACTGGTTTTTCTAAAAAAATGTTTTATCTCTATGAAAGGGTGCATTTATATGTAAAAACTTTAACTCAAATATTTTAAATTTAAATTTAATTTTGAGTTTAAGTTTAAGTTTTTATTGTTTACAAACTATCATTTATTTAAGTTACCGTTTAGGTTTAGTTTATAAAATAATTAATTTGAGTTTAAGTTTAAGTTAACTTTAACTTAAACTCAAATTACTTTAGATTAAACTCAAATATTTGAGTTAACTTAAAAAGCACTAATTATTAAGTATTATGACAATCAACTCACGAGTCAATGTAAAATTGAGTGAGTTTTGAAACCCTTATTCCTTACAAGCCTTAGCCTTAGCCTCAAAGCAAATCCTACTATACTCAAAGCCAATAAGACTGTCATCAGTTCAGACAAAACTATTCGTATCGATATCTCAATTATTATCCACTAAAATGTCTTTACCGCGAGTTTTCTTCGACGTGACCGCTGATAGGGAGCCCATCGGACGGATTATAATGGAGCTGAGGTTTGACGTGTCCCAAAAACTGCGGAAAACTTTCGGTGTTTGTGTACGGGAAAGAAAGAGTTAGCTTATAAGGGGTCAACATTTCATCGGGTGGTTCCCAACGTTATGTGTCAGGGCGGGGACTTCACTCTCCATAATGGCATCGGTCAATACTCCATATATGACCGAAGGTTTGTCGACGAAAACTTCATACTTAAACACACCGGACCTGGAATTTTGTCAATGGCTAACGCGGGTCAGCCTCTCATTCATTTTCAATATTATTATTATTTGTTTTTTATATTTACAGTAATTTATTGTTTGTTTGACTAATGATTAGGTTCGGACACAAATGGCTCACAATTTTTTCTGACAACAGTGAGAACCGGATGGCTCGATGGGTTAAGTGTGGTATTCAGGACCGTTGTCGAGGGCGCGGATGTGCTCAAGAATATTGAATTTTATGGCTCACAAAACGGTAAACCAACCAAAAAAATTTTAATCGAGAACTGTGGGCAGCTTTATAATGAATAAATGTGTATTTAAAGGCTATGAGCGACCGATTCAGACAATTATCATTAGATATGTTCAAAATTTATTAAATTTTAAGCTCTTTTCCTAATATAAACTTATAATTATATCAATTGAAATAATGCTTTCCTTTTTGTGGATCATTTAATTCCCAAATTATTTTGTAAACCAATTAATTGGATTGTTTTTTCTTGGATTAAATAATTGTGAACTTTATTTAATTTGGTATAACTATAATTGTGTATACATATAATGATTTATCTATTAATTCGCAGTTTTTTTAAGTAGATGTTTGGTTCTAATAATTTGCTCATTCAGTGCGGATTTCAATAAAGATATTTGAGTAAACTTTTCAGGAGAGATAAAAACTTAAGTTTGTTTTAGTGACTGTACAGATAATATCGATAATAATTATAATAATAACGAATGGCTTTTTTAAATAATGATTGAAATAAGTTATTAAAAAATGCTTTTAATCCGTGCAATGCATAATTAGTGAATTATGTTATAATCCAAGATAAGATCCAAGATCATAAAATATTTTCAATGGCTTATTAGTTTATAAGTCCGTATTAAAGATTGTGAGACAATTTTGAAACAGATAATTAAAAAATATATCCTAAGGGCTCAACGAATATTAGAAGTTTTAATTTATAACTACTAAACAAGAATTTTTAAGATTAAAAATTTTAAATATACCGGTATAATGAGCTCAAACAACGGAAAATATTTGATTGAAATTAAGTTAAATCAAGTTCAATAAATCTGCAATAAATTATATAGTTATGTATTGTGGTATTGAATGCTCGCAAAAGTTAATAAAGTTAACAAATCCAATGCAGTTCATCTCCTTTGAAGTGAAATCGGTTAACTTTATAGTCAGGTTATAGTGAAAATTCTCTTATATATATTTAAGTTATATATATAGTTAAGCAATTGCTTTAAAACATTTTTGGGTTTTTAACTTACAATACCGCTTACAATAAAACCTCATTATAGTAAAAGCATTGAAAGGTTATGCTGTACAATAAAATGGATAAACTGTACTTTTAAAATATTCTTTTAAAATTCTAACTAAAAAGAGAAAAATCAAATTAATTAATAAATTTTTTAAATAATTATATTTTAATTGCACTTTATGTACAAAAGTTACTGTATAAACAAACATTGAATTATAAGTTACATATTATTGACTTAAATAAAACTAATCATTACTGAATACTATTCAAAACTTATATCTCATTATATAAAAAAACTATTTAAACCTTATTTCCATTAAACTTAATCGTATTATTATTTTCATTACTATTATCGTTTGCAGAGCTGAACAACCTGTCGATTTCAGTTTTATATCTAATCTCAACATTTTTTCTCTTCATTTTCATGGCAGCGGTCAGCATATCGTTATCGGGAGACCACTCGTCAGGAACTAATTTTATTTTAATTGGTATCTCTTTTTTGCTTAAATGAGCTGAAACGCCTGTTTGTACTAATGAATTAAGGACTTTCTTATTGACTTCTAAGTCATCGCATAATGTTTTAATAGGTGTATCTTTTTTGCCTAAATCTTGAGATAATTGTACGAATGATTTTTGATTAGGCGTCACTATTGCTATCAAATCATTAGAAAAAGTGCCTCCACTGACACATATGTTGTCCACATATTGGCATGACTTGAGTGCTGCTTCGATCTGAAGAACAAAATAATAATAAAAAAGTTTGACATTTAGCTGAATTAGATTTGAATGTATTTCTGTTATTACTGTATAAAAAAAGTTTTATTTGAATGATTGATTGTTTTGATGGTACTTATTATGAAAATTACTTTTTCTATTTGATTTATTTGCTTAGATTTTTTTGTTAAGCTTTTTGATCTTGAATTTAACTTAAGTTATTGCATAACTTTCATAACTCGTGAACTTATTAAACTTTTTCAATGCCTTAAGGAATTTAAGCTGTTTTCCCCATTGCTTTGCGCAAAACATGCAATTATTGGGAAGTCCTGAGAAATTTCCAAAGAAATCATGTTATACTTCTATGTAATAATCAATTTATACTATATTTAATATTATTAATAATATCTTCTTTGTCCACTTTTCATATATATGTCTGGTATGCAGTAAACACTCGTTATAATTAACTCTATTATATTGAGTCTCTCGTTATAATAAACTTTATTATAATTAATCTCTCGTTATAATGAACAACAATAGACACACACTGTTTGGTTCGCTATACCATAGAACGAATGCTAAAAAATCTGCTAATAATGTACTTAAGTTATAATAAACGAATTTCTCTTTATTTGAATCTTAATGCAAACGAGAGTTTACTGTATAATACATTTTTCCCAAACATGTCAATAGGAAAGAATAAAATTTTGATAATCCACTAAAATAATAGCTTCAGGAGTTTGTGATTAAAAACTTTAGATAAAAGTATGACATTTCTATGAATAGTTATATAAATGAAGACTTACTTTTCCGAGAGAGACGTATTCGCCGTTCTGTAGTTTAAGCAAATCTTTTCTGCGATCAATTATTTTGAAGGTCCCGTCGGGAAATAGTTCCCCGATATCTCCCGTATAGAACCACTGGACACCCTTCTCGTCAACTTTAAAGGCTTCTGCTGTTTGTTCCTCGAGTTTATAATAACCCATCGCCACAGAATTGCCACCAATTACTATTTCTCCTCTTGGATTTGGTTTATCACTGGGATGATAACCGCCTTCATCCCAATCAACTAATTTCACTTTAACTCCCTGTAGTGGTGCACCAACTCTTCCATATGATATGTCGTCGAAGTCCATACATAACACAGCGCCAGTTGTTTCAGTTGCACCATATCCTTAAATTATCATTAAAAACATGAACATTAAATTAAAATGAGCTCAAATTCAAATAATAGTCTGGGAATTTGCACATTTAGTGCTCGGCATTTAGTACTTTTTTCTGTAATAGTAATTGAGTTAATATAAAAATTTAAAAAACATATTATTCCCAAAAATATTACTAAAAAGTTTATGAAAGCAATAAATTAAAAGTTTAATAGATTTTTTAAAATCCCGATCATTAAAATTTTTATGTGGTTTTTTATTTGATGGTAAAGTTATAGCCAAAAAAAGTTATCATAACTTCTATGAGATACAGTAATTTCTCGATATAATGAACCACTTTTTGTGAATCCTTTATATTGTAAAAGCAATTCTAGGCATACGGTATATTCTTTTCAACTACTACTAAAAATACTCCTTTATAGTGAAGCCCACATAAAGTTAATGCAAAATTCTTATCCCCAGCCATTCACTATATCGAGATATTACTGTATATCCAAAAACCATAACATTTTTATAGTCATTTACTGAACAATAACCATACCTTGCGCTAAAGTGACGTTAAGGGCAGCTTTAATAAGAGATTGTGTATTACTATTAAGAGGGGCGCCGCCAACAATCATATACTGAATTCTACCACCCATTTGTTGCCTGACTTTCTCACACAATAATTTATTAACAATTCCGCATTTATAGCCTTTTGTGGTCCATTTTGTTTTATATGCCATTAAATAATTAAATATATCGACTGAGACCATTGATCGAGCTTTCAATTTATCGTTAATTTCTTTTCGTATACGATCTAATACTAATGGAACTGTTGTTATACATGTTGGCCGAAGAAGTTTTATATCAGATTTTTGACCACGCGCTAGACCTGGAGCTGTGTCTGTCAAAGTGAACGGAGTGCCATAACCTATTCTTACTCCACCTGAAAAATTTATAAAATTAATTATATAAGTAGTAGTTATAACCGGTATTTATAGTACTAAAGTCACAAATTATTCTTAAAAATTAGAGGACTACAATTTAATACAAGAATTCAATACAACCATAATTCAAATGTAAAGACTTATGTGAAAACACTATAAATCATAGATTTTAATTACCATGAAATAAAAATAATTCAATAGTGAGCTCTAGGACATGAGCTAATGGTAAATATGCGATATATGTATGATTGCGATAGTCCTCGATCACATCTTTAACTAATACTAAGAGAGCGTCAGAAGAGCCTAAAAATTGTCGGTGCGTTGCGATCGCGGCTTTTGGAGTGCCAGTGGTTCCCGAGGTATACATTATTATTAAGGGGTCGTCAGGTTTTGGTAATTGAAATTCAAAGTGTGATTCTGTGCCTATTTTCTCGATCTCCTTTAGCGATATTGTATTAATATTTTGTGGAAATTCTTCACTATTAATGGCGTCCTGTTTATTATTAATATAAATTATTGTCGAAACTGTCGGTGTTTTGCTTAATAATGATTTCACTTTAGGCATTAGTTCGTGTGATGTTATCATTACTTGTATTTCTGTCTGATTTATGCCATAAACTATTCCGTCGTCTCCTAAATAATTTATACAAAAATTTTATTAATTTTAGAAGTTTTTGTAATTTTTTGTTTAAATTAATAATTAAGGTTTTAGGATAAAAGTGTTTTAGTTAAAGTTCAATTTAGTTTTAGTTTAGTTTTAGTAACAATTCCAACTCAATTAAGAGTAGTTTTGCATTATTAGCAGCCCGTGCTTTGTCTCAAATGTTAATTAGAGACCACACATAAAAATTTCGTTAAATAATATTTTAAACAAATTCCTAATGTATTAATAGTATTAAAGTTTGGCATTAAATATGTCAGCCCTGAATAGGGTCTATATACTGACCTAATAATTTATTAATTTTCACTTATAAAATAAGGGTTACATCTCTTTTGTAAATAAAAAATTCCTATAAAACTGGTCTCTAATTAACAATTGAAGTAAAGTACGCGTTGCTATTAATTCAAAAATATTATCAATTGAAGGGCACATTTAGATTCGTCGGTTAAATTATTTTACTATTAATTCAATAATATTTTTATAAACTTAAGCCTTAAAGGAGAGTATGGATAGTATGGATATATCCGAAAACATTGGGCTCATTTTAAAATAAATAAATTTACTTTTGATTCACTGAAAAAAGAGTTCAAAATAAGTATATTCAACAATTATAATAGTTATCAACCCCTCTAAAAATAGACGTTTAAATGAAATGAAAACATAATAAGCTATTGAAAAGCCGGACTAAATATATGAACAGAATGATTACCCAAATTAGAGAAAAGTGTAACTATAGTTCCTCCAAGTTTTGCGATCGCTTGAGCGCATAGAAACCACTCCACTCTTGTCTCAGATAGTAATAAGACTTTATCACCATAATTGACTCCATTAGCCATTAATCCTTTTGCTATATTTCGTGTTATAGTATCGATCTGTCCATATGTAAGCCACTTATAATCGCTTAAATGGTACTTTTTTAGTGATTTTCCATCAATACGTCTCACTTTACCATCTTTTCCAACAGAGTCTTCTGAAGCCAACACTTCCCGATAACCTAGATTTTGAATTAATATTTGTTGAGTTATTTCAAAAATTCTAGTTTACTTAACAAAAAAAGGTTATTAAGTCATAGATAAAAAACACACCAAAACATGATTTTATTTAAACACCTATTTGTCATCTCTTTATGTTAAATAATTTAAGTGTAGTTTAACTTTAAGACAGAATTTTGTTAATTTAGATGTGCTTTTGCTTTGATTTATAAATTAGTTTATTCAGTAAATTAGGCGACGAATAACTTTGTTAAAGGTGTTAATATTCATGTATTATTCATATGGCTATAAATGTTATTAAGATGTGTGTCATTTGAAGTTTATTTAATTGCTATCATTCGCTATAAAGTTTCAAAAAAATATTTCAAACAAATATTTTGATTAAAGTAAACCAAAAAAATTATTGAAGTCTTGTAGATCTTATAATTATGTGAATCAGTGGTTATATTTTTTTAGTTGGCATTAAACTTGAATTTCTTAAATAATTTATATATTAATAAATCTTGATTTTAATCTCTAAACAAGTATCAGAAAAATAACTGAAGTTTAAAACTTTTATAAATTTCGAAATATGTTAACATTGAAATCATAGGATTTAAATTCTAAAACTAATAAAAAAAATTTCCAACTAATTAAAAGTTGTTATTTTCAGCTCAATTTAATTTACGTGTATATTTGAGAAATAAATTCTGAGAAAAAACTAGTTTTATTTTAAAAGTATAACTTCTTTTAAGAAAGAAGATTTTCCTATTCATATATTTATAAAACTAAAACCACTACTTATGTAAAAATAAAACAAAATAATAAATTTTTAATTTAAGCAAAATTAACATTAAAAATACCTAAAATAGGTGTATGGGCTCCATAAAAGTTGACGAGTTTATTGAGCGATTCAGTTAATGTGTCAGATGTTAACATAGGATGAGTTAATTTTTCTTCATCTCTAATCCACGCAGAGTTGGGATCTGTTGGGTCTTCTTTTTTAGTGCGATTACGATTTGCTTTTTGGAGTGTTTTCCACGGCTTTTGATGAAAGTAATAGAATGGAAGTGTTATATATGTATATAAGTTAACAACAATCTTAACAAAAAGCATAAAAATCGTGACAATAATCTTCTGCTGATAAGACATTATTATTCAGAAGTTAATTAACCACAAGAAGTAAAATTTCTGTTATTATTATTATTATTTAAATAAATCCGATTCAGCGCTAGAATAAGCAGCACTTTATTGAAAAGCGCGCGTTATTCAAAAATTTAATTTAATTGTTGTTGAATTTCAATACAAATAGATTCTTGAGTTGAGAACAATGTTGAAGTTTTTCATCACTTTAATTCACAATAGGTTTGCATCAAATGAGGCTTTCAAACAATCTGAACCGTATTTTCACTTTTTAAAAAGTTTTTAATACCCTTTTTTTATGACTATTATCACAGAGACTACAGGTTTTATAAATTAGATAATAAAAGCTTAAGGAAAATATTTATTCAATTCACTAATTTCTTCGTTCAATAAACTTTTTATATAAATTTAAAAGCTTTTTAACCAAACATTAAAGTAAATTCCGAGTCATTCTATTGTTTCACTTTAATCACAATAAAAAATATTTGTACCAAATGTTACTCTTTTTAGATATGATGCGGAAAAACGTGTTCACCAGATGTGCACTAAAACTGTTGTTATTTAAAAATCTAAAATAACTTTAAATTTAAATAAATATTCGCTTTTCATGATTGACATCAATACCAACCACTAGTATTTCTCTTTATATTAACAAAAGTATTACTCAGCGATAGTGACACAGTTTATCTGATTTGAGGAAATTCTACTCCGAATTCAAAACTAAACTATATCTTTATTGCTTTCACTCTTTGACAATCAATGGCTTCAGTAAAGAGAAAAAGTCTGAGACAGAAAACTTTTCGCTCTTATATATATTCAAGGTTTCCAATACCTGTATTACCTTAAGGGCTGGTTTTTCTTATTCAATAAACATATTAAAATAAAAGTCTTATTAATAGTGTTTCGCTCGCTTAGGATTCCGGACGAAGGATTAGGGAAAAGTAATCATTTTCTTTATATAGAAACCTGAAATTGACTTTTGTATAACTTGCATAACTTGAATATTCAACACTAGTTTGTTAGAAAAATACTGATTTCATTATTTTAATAAATTACTGAAAGCAAACTGAAAGCATCAAAAGTCCCTTAAGTTTTGATATTAACTTATTTGTCTGATTAGTCAACCAAAAGCGTAAATTCCTATTTAATGCATGTTTTTATTACAAATTAGTTTTAATTGGATTCAAAATTTCCGGTAAATATGTATGGCTTTTAACACTGTTTGTATAGTTAACTATAACTTGTCATGCATTCAAGTTTTGTATTGTTATGCACTTAAAAGTTATTGTATAAGTGCTATACTAATTATTTTTATTCTTTTTATAAGTTATTCGCAAATAATAAAATTCACGACAAGCATTAGTTATAAAAAGTATCGCTTTTTACTATTTTCTCTCATTTGGAACAAATTATAACTCAGTAAACTTGAACTAAATTTTGAATATTTTTTGTAACAATTTAAGGCTAAAACAATATTCAGTATACTATAAAAAACCATTTTTAGTAAGTTTTTTTAGTAAATTTTTTTTACTTTTTCTATGAATAGAAAGGAAATTAACGAATAATTATTAAAATTTTATTATGTATTTTAAATACGTACTTAAAATACCTAAACTTTTACTATTATGTTATTGTTTATTCAAGTATTTATTATTTAAATGTTTCAGCACTGCTTTCATCAAAAATACGTCATAAGTTATAAAGAAAAATGTTTTAATTGGCGGAATTGTCTGACAAATTCTAACCTTTTATCTGTAAAATCTCAGTCAATGAATTAAATGTCACATTGAAAAAGGTTAAAAGTTTCGCAAATATCTGTGTAACTAATTAAATAAGGATTTTTGTGAAGTCTAGGAATTAATTTTTCTAAGAGAAGCTCATTATTTATGATAAGATCGTAATTAAATAAATTTTATTTAATAAATTAAACTATAAATTAATGACTATTAGAGAAGACATGAACAACAAAATTACACATTTAGGTAGAAATTTATTTCTGGTTAAGTTTGTATTAAAAGTTTAGGAGTTATGTGGGTAGAGACAGGTCCTGAAGTACAGGTAAAGATATGAACGTAAGTTATATCGCACTCTGAAGATAACTTGTATGATAAGTTTGTTTTTTGATCGTAACATAAAATCTTTAGGTAAACAGAAAATAAAAATTTTAAAAATCTATTAAATTATAGTTTATTTTGATATACATTTCTGGAATTACCGGTAATTGTGTTATTATCAGAAAGAATTTGTAAATATTTTCAGACCCTTTTTAGACCTAATTTCATTTGGGGATTACCCTCTATATATATAGGGCTATTATTATCTTTTATTACCCTATTTAAATGGTATTTCCAAAAGTTGACTCAACTCATGTACTGCTGATGCACTGCATAAATGGTATGAGCATTTGAAAACACGCTTGCATAGAAATTGAACATAAACCTTGTTAAGGAAAAATTTCTCAAAAATTTTGTTTTTCATTCAACTACAGGTACAAAAAGATTTTTTCTATCAAAATAATCAGTTTTAGTTAAGATCAATCTTGACCTCAAATTATTTGATGTGAAATATTGTTAATTAATTAACTTTTATTTGTAAATTAAAATTAGTTTAGTTTAGAATTAAGTTTTTAAAAAAATAATATATACTGTAAAAGGTTACAACTTTTTCACTTGTAATTAAAAAGTGAAATAAAATAGATCATTGACTTTAGTTTCGGTTTGACCTTTTCTGGAGTGGTTCTAAACCCTCTCAACCTTTGAAAAAATGCGACTTTCCGTGACTTTTAGATTGAATCTATAGAAGAGACTGTATTAACGTTTATGACATTTGGTTAAAACGGTTAAACTTTTTTTCAATCTATTTTAAGAATACATTTTCAAACTTCAAGAGCACAAATGGTTTTTTTACTCTTTTCTTTGAAAGCTTTCAACTTATCTATAAATCCGATCTAATCTGTAATTTGTAAATTATATTTGTTTGGAATCACGCACCGGTTAAGTTTTATTTTTATTTTTTTTTACCTAATTTATTCGTGTAATTGATATCAATTTTAGTTAATCTCATTCAACATTGAATTTTTCAAGGCTTACAATTTCTAAACTTGAAAAATGTTTATTTGTGTAAACAGTTAATAACGAGTATAATTCATAATTATAAGAGATTTGCTCTAAATTAATACCAATTCAAAGACATTTTTTTTCTTTTATTCGACTTATTTATAGTGAAAGTTAAATATTTTTTTATAAATATCTGATTTGAAAACAAGCAAATTATTATTTATAAATAGTTTTCAAACTTTATAAAATAGTCTATAAATAAAAAGGCTTTAAAATTTGAACTGAATTTTTATGATAAAATTGAAATTTCCTATAAAATGAATACTCAATCAGTTTTCTTCACCAAATTTGTATTTCTATCAGTTTTAAAATAAGACTTCCTGTAAAAGTTCATAAACAAAACTAAAAACACGGGATTCTGTCCCACAACAAACACGAACCAATCGATTGGGTAATCGTTTTGCATAAAGTAGAGTAAAACACCATAAGAGCCACAGATAACGAACTGAATTATCTGTATTAAAGTGATGTACTTTTTCCACCATAAAAACTTCTGAACTTTAGGCCCAAAAGAAGATAATGCATAGTATGAGTACATCAACACGTGAATGAATGAGTTGATGAAAATGAAGAGTCGAATGATAGGTATCATAACATTGTGTTTGAAAGAACACCAGCATATGATGGGAACCACTGTGTGATGGTATAAGTGTAATGCAGTTACGTTCGACTCTTTTTTGCGTAACACAAAAAATACAGTGTCTAACAGATCAAAAAATCTTGATATTGTGAACCACCAGATGAACGCTATTATACTATATTTTAAGAAATTAATTCATAAATTAATTCAACTAAATATAGATTAGATTTAATGCGATAAAAAATTTAATTGAAAGATTATTTATATACATATTTAGCCTTCGATTAACGCAGAATTCTGTTATACATATCTTAATTGTTTAATTATAAAGTAGTTGTCATTGAATTCCTGGTGAAAACTGATGTTCTCTTAATAAGATATACAAACCTCAGGTAAATCTGACGTAGAGTTGTTTCAAATATTTCAAAGACATTTTATTGAGAACTCTTGGAATTCAATGATTACATGTCTATAATATTGTGTGCAAATAATATTTAGCCAATTATTTATGTTAAGTTATAATTTTGTTCAGCTTTTTAGCATAAACTTGAAAATAAATGCGACCTCTATTGCTATTAATATCTTAACTTCTAATTAATGATAGAGTAGGTTAACATTCATTTCCTGGTGAACAGTCAGTCTAATAGCAGAGGTCCTGTCGTTTCCCGTTAAGTTTACCTTTAGATAACACAGGCTTTAAAAAGCATTTATAGCCTTCAGAGTGGATTTGACTTTTTCTAATTATTTTATAACCAAATTCTTAATCTTATTATTGCAAAAAAAATTCATTACATCACTGGTCAGCCACAGGCACACAAACCACAACAGAAACACAAACAATACACACAAATACACATCAGTTTTTAATAATATAAATAAGAGTACAATCGTCAGAATCACGTCTAATATATCACAGACAATCTGCTAAAGAAACTAATAAAAATCGTTGATTATCATCGGTTTCAAAAGATATTATACTATGATTAAAAAGGGAAAGTATACAGTCTATGACTGTTTACAAAGCGTGATCCAAATGTATTTTTGCCACTGTCAATATCTCTAACCGTTCCTATAATAAAGCATTAGTATCGGTAGTTTTCCGTCGGTAACTTGGCCACTGGTCACTGGATACAGACTTTTGTAGTCATTTTAGTGGTTCTCAGGGACACTGATTATGATTATCAAATCGTTTTTTTGATAACTCTTACCGTTTTTGAGATTTATTTAGCGACAGACGGACGGACGGACAGACAGACAGACAGACAGAACAAATCTATAAGCTCTCTTGTTGATTGCGCTAAAAATATATTGAATAGCACAATGACAGCATACAAAATACTGGTTTAAGTGTTTTTTGTACATAAAACTCTGCAATAAACACAGTGTTTTGAAACCGATAGTAATTTACATGTCTATAAAAGATTGGTTTTGGCATTTATGTAATGTTTGTATTTTTGTTCATATTTTTTTGCCATAACTACTAAACTTTGGCCGACAAACCCATTAAAATTTTAAGCAAATATTTTAAACACAATAGACTCTTAACGAAACAATTCCTTATTTAATCATTTAATGTTCACAAATATATCATAAGTCTTATGCGTCTTATGGCATAACATTTCTTGTGTCAGCTCTTCTGAAGAGGGTTTGCATAATGAAAGGCAATGTGATGTCATTAATAGTGTATAAATAAAATTCATGCTTAAGATCAAAGCAAACATAGAAAGTTTGTTTTAATGAAAATGAAGTCATTTATGAAAATAATGTTATGAATAAAAACACATTTACTGTGAATTAAACAAAAAAATACCTCTTTGTTTGCTGTGAAGTATCATCTCTTGAGGGAAACTTGAAATCTAAAAATATTCTGCCAGAATCGAGATATAGCGATACCCTGAAGAATATGTAAGCGTTGGCCAAAACCATAAAAGCATTGTAAGTGAGAATCAATTTTTTGAGTTCAAACGCATTTCTAGATTTCATAAATTGAGGCAAAACTCTTCTCGTGATCAGCAAATAGGTTGACATAATGGCTAATATTCTCCATAATCCGCCTCTAATTAATGGCAAATCATTGCTTCTCAAGTCTCCGATTTCTTCCCAATAATCGTTCAAATAATAAGAAAACAAATTCGCCATTACTTTGAGGTTCACTTTATTTTCAAAGAGAGTGAACTTTTCTTAAACAAACTTATTTTGCTCATAAAGTTTACTATTTATTAAACTTTACATTATTTGTATGTCATAATCAATGTTCAAAATCAGTTCAAAATTTATTACTATATTGTTCATCACTTACCATAAAATTCCTAAATTCACTCAAAATATTAGTTAACATTACACAGACTGTGAAAAGTTAGTTAACTGTTGAATAATTGTACTTAAAATAAATAGCTTTAGATATCAATAGTTTTAAAAACTCGAAAAACCAAATCAACAATTTATTTATTTGCTGATTAAATATAAAGTAAAGCTAACATAAAATGGGTTTCCTTTTCAATAACAATTAAATGTTATTTTTTAGGGCAATCAGATTTGTGACTAATTTTTACAGATCTATCAGTTTTCAATTGTTTATTTGTGTGAAATATAAACTGAATCTATCAGTCTATTCATAAACAGATCAATAAATATTTTAATCTAAAATATTTAATCTTTTATTAGCATTTTTTTGCATAACATTTTGAAAAATGCATTTATAATGAAAAATATATCATATAAAGCATTAAAGGATAAAATTATTGCTTAAATTTTTTTTCAATACTTAGTTATCGGAAAATCTGCTATTGAGCTAAATTTTGATTCCTTTTGTTATCCAAACTTACATCAAAAAATTGATCACAGATTCTCCAAATCACGAGCTTTTCATGTTTTGTCAAAAACTTTTTTTTTAATTATTTATAAGAAAATTCACAAAAGTTCATAAATTTCGATTAAAAACTGTTTTGAGCAAAAAGTTTTTAAATCATAAATAACATCAAATACATTAGGAGTTTTATTGACATTTAATAGGAGGAAATTTTCTTATTTAATATATAACTGTACTATACCTGTATTTTAATAGTAAATTATGAATTACTATGTTTTGTGAGTCTGTTTTTAGATTAAGGAAAATAAATTTTTATTCCTTTTAAGTAAAAATGTGGTAAAGTTTTTAAATACAGTATATTAATAAATAATAGGAATAATAATTTTTTACCATTAAGGCAGGCAATCATTCACACTCTCATTAACAAAACTTCATAAAACTTAAATGTTAACAGATTAAAGTGAATCTCATATTAATCTTTTTGTGCAATTAAAAGTTTATCAAAGTTTAGTTCATGTTTTTCAAGAATAAAAACCTAATCAAAGGTTAGATAATATTTATCTTCATTGTAAAGTTTGAAATAGAATTTTGTTAAAAAGCACAGTATATCCCCTTTTTAGTAAAAATTTCGGCACAGGACAATGCTTTTACTTTAACAGAGGTTCACAATTAACTAACACGTGTTAAGGCAATGGAATAAGAAGTCATATAGTTCTTCACTATAAGCGGTGTTTCACTATAACGAGGATGAAATGTATTGTTTTATTGATAGATAAATTATGTAATGTTTATCACAGATAAAAGTGATATTTAGCACATTTTATTAACACTTAGCCTCAAAGAACAATTATTACAATAGAAAATTTTTGTTCAACGAAAATATGTAAGTTTGCAATAAATCTTAAATCTTGGATATGATATCAATTATATTTCTACTATATTTAATTATTCTTTGAAGAGTATCATTAAAAGTTTATTAAAAGTAATGCATATTTGTGTTCGAAAACTTTGATATTTGTTTATTCAGCTGAAAATTTGAATTACTCAAAGCAAACAATATGTCTAAAATAGCTCTAATAAATTACAACATAACTAAACACATATTAAACAAAATAAAATCTTAAATACTTGCAAAATAATTAAGTCCCATTTCCCCGATTATCGTTTGGCCAAATTCTGTTTCCATATTATATATTGTTTTAAAAAACTTATATAAAACTCCTGAATATAAGAATTTCGTTATTTGACTGTTAATATATATAGATTTTTGCTTGAATATCATCTCTCTGTATTTCCATTAGCATAAAATTAAAATATAAGGAATATGAATTCACACATTAATTTATAATTTTAATTTATTCATCAAAAGCGTAAAATAATTAAATGTCCACAGAAATATTTTCAAAAATTGAGTTATATAAGAACCATTTATCATTATGCAAGCTAAAAAACATTTAACTGCTAATTTATAGTACCCGTAAATTATACTAATTATATAAAATAAAAGGAACTCTAAACTAGAATTTTCTAATACTGTTTCAGAGAATATTTTGGATAATTGTTTCGTTTTTTAATAATTATAATTTTACACATTTGCAATTCGAACATCTTTTGCGAAATAGCTGTATAAAAAGCATTTGAAATACGGAAAAAATGTATACAGAAAAAGGAAAATCGGGTAAAAGAAAAGATAAATAGAAAAAATATGCAAAATCTTGAGTATTAGTCAACAAATATGCGGATTAAGGAAAGAGATCTCAAGTAATAAAAAACAATAAAAATCATCTTTATTGAGTAATATAAACACTTCATTATAATTATGACTATAATTGTTATCTTTTGTTCCCATTGATAAATCAAAAATTTCAATGTCAGCAATGAATTCAAAATTACATCTTTATGTGGTTTTAAGAGCTTTTAAACAAGAGAATGGATTTGAATGATAGTATTTATGCATTAGTTTATTGACGAAACAAATTGGTTTTCAAGGCTTTAAAACAAATTCATGGGTTTTTTTTTATCAAAGAGAAAGAAATATTTATTCAATCATATAACTGATGGATTGACAATGTCATCAATTGTATAAATAATATCTTTCACACTTAATATTATTGTGATTTACTTTCATTATTGTTTTTAATTAAGTTTAAATAATGGTTGAGTCAATTTTTTTTGTTTTGATGGTAATATTTTTAAAACAAAACTCATTTTAATAGTTGTTTTGAAGAACTTCAGTGAAAGTTCTCAAGAATTTTTCCAAAGGCTTCAGAGAGTTCTTGATTTATGATTTTTTTTACAGTTGTTATAATTCATTAGTTAATTGAGGTTATCATGTTCTCAATGCTGATGATAATCAATGAAATACAGTTCATGTGTTATGAAAAGTAATTACCGGCACAACTTTTTTATTCACTATTTCATTGATGAACTTCATTGAAATACCTGTGGTTTCATTGTCGACACATTACCAATAAAAGCATTGGATGTTCATATAATTAACTAATCACTTTATTTTAGTTGATTCAATAATTGACATTAAATTCAATCTCTAAAGTACAATCACTCCCAAAAAGTTACGTTGTTATCTGTATGCAAAATCTAGGAAAAGATGCGAATTCATAAGTGTTTGAGAAATAATTTAGGAAATATATGAGTTTTATAAAAATACTACTAATATTGGCTCAACATTGACTCAAAACTTAGTTTTTGAATCATTTTTTTCTATACATAATGACCTCATAAATGACTCGCTAATAATTTTATGTCTTAATGTTAGGTCTCTTACGAGTTTGAATAAAATGAAATTTTCAATGATTAAACCAATGATAAAGTCAAATTTGATTAATGTCTCGTCTTTTACATTTGATCACTACGCATCACTGGATCATCCGGGATCAAAATGCAACTTTTTGGGTGTAGCTGTACTGTATAGCAAACAAATAATGTTAAAGTCGGTTAAAGTTGTTCACTATAATAGTGTTACATTCATTATATCCGAGTTCATTACAAGGAGAGAAAAATTTTTTAATGAAATATAGTGTAAACTGGTGTAAACCTACACTTATTGATATAAAATTACTTCAATGGTATTTGATTGCCAAATGATCATAACATAGCTTTAAGATATTATTTAAGGTTTTCATAAATTATGAGAATTCACTCAAATGAAATGAAACTATAATACACTGTTTTTATTTTGTATGAAACATAATTTACATAGTATTGAGCACTATACAGGTGCCAAACTTCGAGCCTTTTATAAGGTCTAATCATTCAGTGGCTTTCATTTTTAATAACCTTCTGCTAGATTTGAAACAATTTATTTGATTAGTTGATCAGTTTCTTACTGCTATTTTTGAGACTTGAGGTGATTTAATTAAAGATGAGGTGTGACGACCTCTTCTCATGATTTTTGGTTATATTTAAGAAATGTTAACAAACAGATTAAAATAATTGAATAGCTTCAAGCAGTACCTACATAGGGCAGAGGGGGAAAATGCCATATCAAGCATATCGAGGTGTTTAATTGTAGATCTGTAATAAAAAAATTGTGAAATTTTAAATTTTCTCTATTCCTGCCCATCAGCCAAAAATTTCTAGGGACGGCACTGGCTTCAAGACTTTTATATCAAATAAATTTTTCTCCATAGTCTCTAATTTTGAGAATTCTCGTCAACAAACCCCTTGAGCTGATCCTTGAATGCGTCTTCATTTCAAATGAGAACAATAATAAAAAGAATCGCTGGAAATCACTTTTGTCAAGAAGGGGATAAATATTTATTAATAATAAAAAACTATTATCCTATGTATAACTTTATTTGAATAACTCGTTAATAACCTTCGATTCAGATATTGATAGCAATAAGATATTTGAATTTTCCACTATTATTGCATAATAAACATCTCAACTTTTAAAAACGTTTTGATTCTGAGAACTGGTTATTGGAAAATACAAATTATAATTAGTGGAAAATTATTGAATAGTTTTGATAGGTTTTGATGACTGAGAAAAAACAAACTTTAAACTGATTCTACTGTTAATTTAATTAAATAGCTTTTAAAAGTTAATGTCATATTAATATTGAGCCTCTTAGTGAGTTATCAAAAATAACTTTAGCTTTTAATTGAGAACATTAATATTTAAGTGAGTAGTGCTCATCCGTATAGTGGAGCTCTTAGTACTTATTCATGTTTTGCAGATTTTGCAGAGTGATAAGTTTGCTTTATCTTACTTTAAACATACAACGAATTTAAAACGCGTTAAAAAGAATTACTTCATAAACAAATTGCACATTAATTATGCTTTTCTATTGCCATTAAAATTCTAAATTTGTAACACCGATGATAATAATTGTAGAACTTGTACAGACTAGACTATGACCCCATATGTGACTAAAATATACAAAACACCAGAATATGGTCTTTATATAAAGGGCTGCGCATTAGACCCATGACACAGCTGTGTCGAGGACTTAACACCTTTAGTTACCATCTTTAGGATCATTTTTCTTAAAGACCATTAAAATATTTATAAAATAAAAAAATATTTTAACAAAAATACTCAAATATTGCTAAAAAATAAAATTTATTTAAGGTTACAAATGAATAAGGACAATTGTCAGAAATTGCTCATTTTGGACTTGGTCCGCAAAATTTGTTATTATGACTAAATTAAAATATATTCAAAGCTACATTAATCTCTCAAAAATTATCCTGATAGCCCTTCGGGAAAGTGCTTAAATTCAATTTTAAAATTTTTTTTATAATGGGCCCTATGGGAGAAATGGTCATCTTTGAAAATTATTTTCAGTACTTTCCCTTTTGAATAATACAACAAATATGGGCTCATTTTAAAGATAATGACAAGAACATTATTTTAAAATCTTAATATTTTGTTGCACTCCCATGGAACACGTGATATTGACTAAGACACGCCCATTTTTAAAATTTGAGCCACGCCCATTGAATTTAATTCTATA
>JAUJYT010000148.1:0-27252 GCA_033996565.1 Nanhermannia nana
ATTTTCACGATAATTTTTTTTTAATTTCCCGCTGATTTTAAAATTGGTTTATTCTCAAAAAGATTATGATAACCGGAAAACTCCTCGTTTTTAAGACAGTTTTTTGAAAATTATAGTTTTCGCACCAAATTTTTAAAAAAATATTTCTTCGCTCCAAAATTTTTGAGCCAAAATTTTTAATACATTATTATCGAAAAATAACACCAAAAATAAATAAATAAATTTCCATAGGCGGGACCAAGGCGGACCAAGGTGGAATCAAAGGCGAGACCTAAGGTATGCTTTTTGAAAGTCCCAAAATCTGGGGAGGTGGTGTACAAACTACAAGAAAACATTGAAAAGAACAAGTAATCTTTTCAATAATAATAAAGGGTCTCTTTATTGTGATGACTGAATGATAATTCTACTTTTGTTGAAAAAAGGTTACCTAATAATAATTTAATTTGGCATATTTTTGCTACCGATTACTCACCGAAAAATCCTAAATCTTCTTATTATACATTAATTTTAGCGAAGAAAGGAATAGATAAAAATATTTGTTCTGTAAATATATAGAATTTATTGAACAGCGTATCTAAAAATATATTCTGATTCTGAGTTACATTTTAGTGTGATACTAATGAGTATTGGTCTTTACGTGAATCTCTATTTACGCTCCAATGATCAATAATAAATACTAACTTAATCCACATTTGAATATATTTCCATTTAATAATTCAAAGCTAATATTAAAATATTTATGCATTTTATATTATTATAGGAGATAATATGTAAATTCAATTATTTTATATTACTGTATATACGATTACACAATCAAATATGCATAAGAGTTGTAAATTTGAAATTAAATTGCACATTATTTTTTATTTAAAAAATAAGTCATTCATTACTCAATATATAAGTAATGAATAATGTATTTCTTTTGATATATTTAAACATCTGAAAAATTGAAGGAAATATTGCTCAGTATTGAGAAACTTAAATAAGTAGAGTAGAGACTATGGTAATCTTTAATAACGCACAAAGGCTAACAGAACCGAGTCGTGAGCCTGGCTGAACCTAGGTCTCTAGCCCTGTAGCCTGGCTTAACCCACTGAACCTGAAAATAAATTAAATAATTTATATTGATAACAATACGCATAAATAAATCAGTTGAAAAGTATTATCTTTATTTGTAGAATAAGCACATTTTATTGTATTTTCTCACAAATTGAAGGTATTTCAAATTTTTATATCAAATATTCATACCTAAAATTTTTTCTACAAATTTTTGTTATTTTATTTTCTGCTAATTATAATTACAGTTAAAATTATAAATATTTTGGAGTGAAACTTGTATAGGGGAACAAAAAGTTCAAAGGTAAAAGCTTGAGCGTGAGTTTTAAAAAAAGATAGCCAGAGCTTATTTGCATTTATAGCAATCATAACCAGAATTCAATTTTCTAAGAAATATATGACTACACTTTAGTTAATTTAACAATTTTGAATCATTCAAATGGCATTCAAATATATTACTGTAATTTCAGTTTTATATTTGCAAAAATGAATAAATAAAGCCACTCTAAAATGAATTCCAAATTTAACTGCTCATCATTTCTAAATGTCTGCTAAATATTTCTATATGGGTTTTAATTAATCGCTTTGCAACGTTTCTGAAAAATAAATTAACTCAAGTCTGAATTTTAAAAATCCCAATAGAAATCATTTTACGCGTGAAAAAGTTTATAATTTTTTTAAATGGTTAATGGTTTGGGAATCATTATAAAAAATTGTTTGGACTCAATAGGTTTGCACGACAGGAGCAAAAAGATATTGTCTTCAGTTTGTTAATATTCAGTTTAATTTTTAAAATAAAACTCTTGTATAGTTGAAAATTTAGATGTTTTCAAGACTTTTATGTCAAGAG
Source organism: Nanhermannia nana (assembly GCA_033996565.1). Lineage (NCBI taxonomy): Eukaryota > Metazoa > Arthropoda > Arachnida > Sarcoptiformes > Nanhermanniidae > Nanhermannia > Nanhermannia nana. The sequence goes on from JAUJYT010000148.1 coordinate 1,907, forward strand.
AAGTTTACATTTAACTTGTTTTGTTCAAAAAAGTCAAGAACTTTTGATACAGCTCAAGAAATTATTAAATTATTCTCGAATAATCTGATAAAGGAAATGATAGCCTGATCACTGTATAGAAAAGAAAGCTTTCTCTAAATTTAAAAGCATTGAAAAAACTTTTTTTAATGTTTTCCTTAAATCACGAATTCTTTTATTAAGTTATTGCACACAAATGAAAAACCTTTATAAAAAGTAGGAATGATTCCTATGGAATGATATGTTATCGTAACTCACTTTCCCTTATAGCATCATTTCTACAAAGAGAAAACAAATATTAATAATTGCCGCATAATATTGAATGCCAGCTCTCCTGAAAAGCTTGGCTTAACCAACATTATTTTGCTTATTCTACTGAAGTTTCATGAGTTACCATTCCTCAGCTGAATGATAACAGTTCATAAAAAAATCCGTAATAATTATCTTAAGAACTTTTTACGAATGAAATTCTGATTAAATCTTTATTTTTCGATTTCAAAGAAGCACTAATGGAAGTGAGAGTCCCTGATGACAGTCAACTCTACAACTTAAATACTACAGATAGTACACAATAACTTATAATAATTTAGAATCATTTCTGATTCTTACATATTTCATAAATGATTAAAATCTCTTTCAACATTTGAAGTATTAATTGGCTTTTAATTCTTATCAGTTCTCCTTTTGATTTCAAAAATGTTAGCGTTTTTGTTATGTATTTAATGTTAAGATGTAATCGAGTAATAAATATTTAATCAATAAATGGAATTCTACTAATTAAACCATTTTTGGGTTACATGTCTAGAATCAGAATCTTGTCTTAAAATTAATATACAGTATAGTTTACAGTTAATAAAAGCATTCAATACTATAGAAAAGTTTTGAATATTTTCTTATCATACTTAAGACACAAATTGGATTTTTAAGGTTTTCAAAGATTATTCATTCATTTATTTCAATGAATGAATCATTCAATTATTATTCATTTGAGATTTGATTATTCATCAAAAAAACAAAACTTAATCATAAATGAAATGAAAGAGAAAAAAAGTTTGTTATATATAAAATAAACGCCCGTTATATTTAAATAGAGACAATAAAAAGCTATCTAATACGTAGTAAGTTATATATTGATGAGTCCATAATAAGTTGGTTCACATTAGAAACTTAATGCATACTCTGAATAATTAATTAGAAGCAAAAAGAAAGCCAAATAGCTATCAGATCCTCGCATTAGAACTGATATAATTTAGAACTGAATCCCTATTATTCTTCACATACACTTTAATCATCAAAAGTGGAAGACGTCGTGACGCGAGTACTAAAATAGGCTCAAATAAATCGAAAATAAAAGTTATATTCGGATCGCTATTAAAAAAAGGGACAGTTCGAGATGAAACTAAAGTAATGGTCTATTTTTAAGCATTTTACGGATGATTGCAAGTAATCAATTGATAAATTGCAGGCCAGACTTGACATAAGGTAATAAAAGCATTTATCGATTTGAGGAGTGGAGTAGCGAAAAGAATTATTACCGAAACAAATCCAATGTCATGATTCTACATAGAATATATTTTGTTCGTATACAAGAATAATATAGATCAGCGATGCCCTACTCACGTGTTCTATACCTGTGCTAAACAAGAATGCTTGCTCTTCAACGATAGTTTGCGTGTTCTTGTGTTTCAAAAATTAACATTACTATAAGTCTGACTCAACTTTAAACAAAAACAAGCCTTAGTTTACGTTTAACAAAACACAAAAAATCATTATTTTTAATTAGCATTAAAACATGTATTGTCTTAATAAAAATGGTCTTAGAATTTCTAAAAAAATGTATAAAATTATTTTTAAAACATCTTTGCACCAAAATTGTTTAAGAAAACAAATCATTTTTGACTCACCAATTCGATTTTCAGTGTTAAATATTAGGTTTATATTTTTGTGTGTTAGAACCCCGTTAGGACATGATCTGTATTAGTTTATTAAAGAAGTTGGACATCGCTGTTATATAGGTTTCTTTGTTATGCTATGCATTAAAAAAATGTGTTAAACATTTCTTGTTAGAGGTATTAATAAGAAGAATACGGCTTTATTATTATTATCAGTTAAAAGTACTCTATTATAATGTATGATACAATTCGTATGGAATCATATAAAATGATAAATTATAGAACGATTATATTATAACTTTTACTTTTAATGCAGATTTATTAATGTATTACATATCGTGCAAAAAGCAATCATTCCTTTTAATAATATATTCACAATAGCTTTGATAAAATAAAAATAATAATAATAAATTCTTAACTATTTATGTAATAAGTCTTATATAACGTAAGTCTTTTCTAAAACTTTTACTTTAATAATATACTTGTCGTTTAATTGATGTCAATCTTCTCAATGTCTATTATATAATTGCGAACATAGGCCTCTACTTCAGTTTGAATAGTTAATTAACCTCTAAAGACTAGTTTTTAGTGTGACTCTAATGAGAGAACCATTTAATAGTATAAAATTGAGCATTACTTGACTTAATACTAATAGAAATAGCAATAGCAATTACAATACTAATGATTTAACAGTAAATAGTAAGATGCAATTTGCTAACATTTAATTTAGAATTGTGTATAGCTGTGTATAGTACGTATTTTTCGTTTATCAACTCAAACATAAACCAATTCCAATTGTTTGCATTCAGGTTTCAAAGTTGATTTAATGAAGCAGAAACTCATTTACTCTCTTAAGTTATTATACTTTAGATTATTGTTTTGCCATAATTGTCGATTCGCTAATTAGAACTTTATTTAATGAGAAAACAAAACAAAGAAACTGTCAACACTACAGGTCGTTTCAAAAGTGACTTCAGTTGTTGCACTACATTTGCATTAAACACATTTTAAAGACAATCGTTTTAGGTTTGAGTTTAAAAGTTTATAAAATCGACAAAAACGTGTTATAATATATTGTTTGCGGTGCAATGAAGCTTATACAGTGCAATGCAGTAAAGTTATTAGAGAATGGTGTTTATCTTGTCATTCTTTTAACGTAAATGGATTGATAAATATGCTTTTATAAAAAAAAAAATCTTAGACTAAAACTCAAAAAAGATCAAATCCCAAACTGCTTGTCTCTGATTTTGATTGAAGGCAATTCATCTCAATTCACACATTCCTCTCAATTATGAAAAACTTAATTATTTGAAAGGACTTTTAAAACATTCAGTAAAAATGAATTATTTAGCATAAATCTAACCTTTTGTATATATATTTTTCTATATCTATAACATTGATATAAGCAAAGTATAAGTATAAAGTAATGATGCCTTAGTCTTGTTAGAGACTCGAGATCGTTAAGTCAATAAAAAATAAATATCGTGTTACATCAAAAGCAATTTTGTGAAAGCTGTGTTTTTGCATATTTAATATACAGAATTATGTATTCGACTCTGGTTTACACAACAAGGTCTCCATAAGGTCACCGATTTCGTATGGATATGAGATAAATAACATTTTGTTACCAGTAATCAAATAAATTTAGTAAATGTTTTGTAAAACAGTTAAGAGAATAACTTATTATAGTTGTAACTGCATTATAGGCTCAATAGGTTTAGTAACTGATAAATATCGTTAATACTAATACAAAAGCGTTTGAGACTCACCTCACATACACACTCAACACACGAGACTTTATTTTGTTTTCCTAAACGAGTTTTAGTAAATCGATAAAAAAGCAATGATATAGTTTGGAGCAGTTGTTGGCCAGAGTGTTGGCATATATAAACGGGAATGCAATGCCAAACGTAGTGGTGCGTCAATTATAAAGATAAATTCAAGTTCACAACTTTTTTTTACGAACTGCCAACTTTTGGACGCTTTTAATCCAAGTCATTGTTTTGAGTCAAACACAACTTATATAAATAACAACAACAAAAACAACAATTTAATGCTTAAATCAAATGTTAGAGAAGATGGCAATAAAATTTATGTAAGTCTATAACAATTACGGCACCGAAACTATGATAAGACAGTACACTAACATATTTTGCTATACGATCACAGCGTTTAGAATTAAGAATGAAATAACTCTTAAGTTATAGTTCATGAAACTTGAGATTTGTTACCAGTCATGTGGCAGTTAAGAGTATGTACTTATGGCTTGGATGGCAAATAATAAGCTTCACACCAGTTATACAATATCCGTTCCAAAGCAAAACTTACCATCAGATGATTTCTAGTGCGGCTGTCCGTTAGTAATGCGTTGTGACGCTTAACACACAATTCTCTGCTATTCTCTCATATCGATTTGTCAAATAATAAGAGGCGATGTCAATGCAAAACCAAATTATTAATAACTTTCAAAATAATTGTTTTTTACATTGACTTAATTTAATTAAACTATATTTGTATTATTTACAAACTTTTATTTTGCTTCTAATAGAGTTTCGGCAGTTAATTATTAAATCATAAGTTATAAGAACTTAATGACAGTTTTTATAATAATTTTACCCAAAAGTAAAATTAAATTTCAATTTATGAGTGCTATTCAAACATAAGCAAAACTCTAGCTTTAAATTTATTCTGAAATCAAAACTAAATTTATTTACTTTAAGTGAATATCTGATGTTTAGTGGATAATTGTTTCAAATCAGACAAACACTTCTTAAGAGCTTCTCTCTCTTGTTCAGGAGTTATGCTTTTGGCGACGCTATCGATAATCCAATTAACCATATGTTTCTGTTCGTATTGTCTTTGCGCCACTTGTTTCGCGATCTGAAAATCCAATCGGTTGCGGACCTCATTGTATGCAACCATTTGTCTGCGTCTGAATTCTGCCTCCAATTGAAGTTTTATATTCTCTCGTTTGGCGTCGAATAAGATCTTTTGGTTTTTGGATCTTTCTTGTAATAGCGCTTCGGATGAAATCATTTCATTCAAAAAGGCAATCATCCCTTCCTGCCATTCCTTCCACACACTGTTCTCTGCCTACTCATTAAATGTGTGGTAAAGCATTAGTTAAGCATTTTATACAATGAGCTCAATTAAAAACAGATAAATAATTTTACTAACTATTCATATATTTAATCACTGATAAGAGAAACTTTAGTGAAAAGTCAAACTTCAATAATAATGTTTAACTCTCTCTCAAATAAAGTTCAAAACTAAAGACTTACTAACATTTCAAATGTTTTACTTTCCTATAAAGACTCTGAAACTCTGTAAATGTAATCCTATTAAAGACTCACATCAAGTGTACCGCAGAGGTATTCTCGCGTTTGTTTTCCGTACATTTTGATGCCAGCGAAGGTGAGTATAGCCATACAAAGGCCATTTATGAGCTCGTGTTCGACCACAAAAATCTCTTTCGAGAACAGAAATGTCAGAAAACCGAACCCGAAAACATAGGGACCGGTGACTCCTGTCTTGTTGTAAAACATCTGAAACCAAGAATCAGGAATAATGAAGAGCCGAGTCTTCTCCGGCCAAACGGCGCGAACCATTCGCGGAAAGTTCTTGCGATCGCGTTCTGGTCTCGAGTCGTCATTAATTGTCGCCATTTCTGGACCAAAACGAATGTTAAGAAATTCTTCCAGCGATTGCTGTCTCGGATTAAACCCTTTCACTTCTTTTATATCTTCGGACTCTTCGACCAATTTAGGAAGAGATGGCGGAAAATCAATGATCTCATCCAAGTCCTGAGTTGTGGACGCCTTTCGGCACATGTTCTGCATCAGACTCGGTTGCGAACGAAGAAATACGTTCTCTGAACACAATTCACGTTAAATCAGTTTTCAATTAATTAATGGAAACATATTTTAAGTCAATTAAAAAATGGAGTCTTTTATCAATTTAATAATAATTTAATACAAAAATTGTCTAAAATATAAAGTAAATGAATACAAAAAATATAAATATAAATAAACGCATAATTACTCGATTGGTATAAAATTCGTGATAACATTTTTGTGCTATTTATTGATTTGTTTCTTATAAATAAACAATTATTCGAAACAAATATAATTAATTAATAACAAGATTTACATAAAAATTTGCCGAAAATGAAGTCTAATATACAGTGAATGTGAATGAAGTGCAACCAATAGATGGCAACACATTATATGACTCTAAACCGCACGTATTTGTGTTCATATAAATATCCGTTTCCTTTTTGTAATTCACTCTTATTAACAAACTATAAGTCAAGTGAGTCTTCAGTTTATATTTAATTTAACTATTAATTTAATTACAATTGTATTTTAAATTAATACTTTAAGAATAAACTAATAATAGTTTTATCAATAATTCATAGTTTTGTTCTATAATTTATTATAAATTACTATTTATTTGATATAAAATATTATTGAAAATGAGATGTATTTTGAGTAATTGAATGAATGTTTGGTTTGAAATTATTTCAAATTAATAAATAATGTGTTGTTTTGATAACCAGAATGGCGGACATCGCTCCAGCCGGTGGACAACGCGGAGGCTTTAGAGGCGGTTTCGGTGGTAGAGGTCGTGGTCGCGGACGTGGCGGTCGCGGAGGTGGTCGAGGAAGAGGTCGCGGCCGCGGAGGTAAAGACGGAGAGAAGGAATGGATTCCAGTCACGAAATTGGGTCGACTCGTAAAAGACGGCAAAATAAAATCATTAGAAGAAATCTATAGATTTTCGTTACCCATAAAGGAGTTCGAAATCATAGATTTGTTCATAGGGTCGACACTTAAAGACGAGGTCTTGAAGATAATGCCCGTTCAGAAGCAAACACGTGCGGGTCAGAGGACTCGCTTCAAGGCTTTTGTGGCAATTGGAGACTTCAATGGACACGTGGGCTTAGGGGTCAAGTGTAGCAAAGAGGTCGCCACTGCCATACGTGGCGCTATTATTTTGGCCAAACTCTCGGTCATTCCCGTGCGAAGAGGCTATTGGGGTAACAAAATCGGAAAGCCACATACCGTCCCTTGTAAGGTATGTGCCATTGTCTTCACTATCGGGTACTTTGAGCGCAACACTAAAGCCAAGCGATCGGTCTTTCGAGACCTCGATTGCTTTGCTTTGTTTGTAGTCTAAATGGGTTTAACTCTAATTCCTTTGTTTGAACCTATGCTACAGTGTTGCAGATGAAAGACTGTCTCCCTTAGGGTGATGGCAGGCATGAGTGCATATTCCATAACCTTTTGTTACGCAGTTTTCACTGTTTTGATTCTTAAGACAGACCATGCATTCAACAGATCATATCATATCATATATTTATCTCATACTTATATCTATTTACAGGTGACCGGAAAGTGCGGATCTGTTTTGGTTCGTTTGATTCCAGCGCCCAGAGGAACAGGCATTGTGTCCGCGCCCGTGCCTAAGAAGCTGCTGCATATGGCGGGCATTGAGGACTGTTACACATCCGCTCGCGGCTCGACTTCAACTCTGGGTAACTTCGCAAAGGCTACATATCTGGCCATTCAGAAGACATACTCTTACTTGACTCCAGATCTATGGCAAGAGTCGCCGCTTAATAAGTCTCCGTATCAGGAATTCAATGATTACCTGACACTATCAGCGCAACCATAGTCTCACTTCTGTATTAAGATTTGAGAAATTAAGAAATAAAAAGAAGTTTTGAATACTATTTGCTTTGATTTGTTTTTATAAACTTTATTAATGACTATTTATTTATAAAATGACTCTTCATTATGAAACTATACCTAAACAGTGTCTGAAAGTAAGATTACATTAAACAATGATTGACATAATCACTGAATTGCAACTTTGGCTCGAATTACAAATGGTGTGCATTGCCATCAAAAGCCTGTTCTGTTTCTATTTTGGTTAAAATAGCGTTCAGTACAGCACAAGTTGAGTAATGATGACATACACTCACAAATACTGTACTTCTCTTAGGATGAATACAAATCCTAAAGTGTATGCCTTAATAGAGTGAAAAATAGATGACTTAAGTGTTAATTAATATTTTAATTAAGAGTACAAACAGTGTGTATCAACTTATATATCAATAGTTAATAATTTATTCATTTAATTGAAAGAAGAGCTCAAACAAGCAGAAAGTGAACGCCTATAAGACAGGCCTCTAATTGATTGAAAGGCCGTACAGTATAATGAAAAGTAGGTGTGACTTAAAAATGATTGAATAAATGGTTAGCTATTAGTGAAAGAGAATAGCATTGAATGCATTCACTATTACTATGGACTCAATGAATGCGAATGTAATGTATTTAAGCAATAGAAGTGATGCCAACAGTAGTGCTATTGATATAACGCTATGAAAAGTATAATAAAAACAAAAACTAAAAGAATGACTCATTTATAAAATGTGAGTCAGTATTACATAAACAGCTATTTATAAACTTAAATAATATTAACTTAAAGTTAACTCAATATCGAAAATGAGGCTTTTTTTAAGACATTTGTCTGTATTTGTGATAAAATAGTTTTTTAATAATATAATTGATATAAATATTGTATTTAATAATAGTTATGTAAAAATGGGAATCAGTTTATCAACAAATGGTTCACAAACCACAAGCAATAGTGTTAGACATAAGTCACAGTCGATTCATAACAATGCGGTCACGACTCCAACCACTGCAGCCTTTAATATGAATTCAATCACATCTAATGATAAACACATTTCTGCCAACAGTCAACTCATCGACAATCGAATGCCTGACTCCACAGAACTCGAGAGACGTTTCACCAAAGGTTGGCTTTCATTTATATTTTGTTTTATATATCTATACATCTGTTAAAAGATATTATGTTAATAATCAATTCATAGTAATGTATGTCTAATGTCTATTATGCCTTTCATGTGTGTGCAGTGTTGGCGTCTATGGATTTACCACCAGATAAGGCCAAACTTCTTCGAGGGTATGATGACGAAAGAAAGTGGGAAATGATTAGAGATCAGGAAAAAGTCACCGCAAAAGAGTCGCCAGAATTCTATCTGAAGAAGTTGTTGACATATTTGGACCCAAAGGCGAGTCGGAGTACAAAAAAAGTGCGACAATTGGGCGGTTCCACTTCGACACAAGTGTTAAGAGATCTGGAGATCTCTTTGAGAACTAATAACATTGAATGGGTTCGAGAGTTCTTGTCTGAGTCTAACAATGGTTTGGATGTTCTCATCGAATATCTCACATTCCGTTTAGTCACTCAACAACAACAACAACTACAACAGCAACAACTCAAAGAACAGTCTCTCCAACAAAATGGAAGCGCTGATAATCTTAATGGAAGTCAAGATATCAATAATACTTCTAATTTATTACGGTATCACTTGTTTTGCTTCTTATGGTTTTTCACAATTTTTTTCATTTCTATACCTTTTGCAGCCATTTAATGATTATATTCAGATATTAACTCTTTATTGATATTGAGGTCTAAATTGTTTTAATATTCTGTTGTTATTTGATATAAAAAATCCTGTTTTGCTTTAGAAAAAATTCCAAAAGTAATGCAATACTATAGTACTCGAGATTAAAGTACATTTTGAGCAAATGCTGTAAACCTCTTATTTATAAATAGGTTATAAATTATTTTCATTCCAAGAATTCTTATTTAAAATTTATTATTTCGAGAGCTAATAAAAGAGAATAATCTTAACAACAAATCTAATTAAAGCTTATATTCTAAACATAATCCAAATTTATGACTAAAGCGTAGCCAACACATAGTTTTGATGTTCAAAAACAAAATTAAATTACTTTTTTATATACAAAGTGTATTGTCTTTAATCCCTATTCGATATGATTATACATTCAAAATATCTCATAAATAATTAATATTTTTAGAGATCTCACGATTCTTATTGCGATTCAATTCAGATCAGTGTTAAGTTACAGAAAAGTTTTTTAAGTTTAAAATACAATCTTTAGTTTTTTGGGTCAATTTCAAAATCCAGACTCGACTTGACTTGACTTGACTTTGAGACTTAGGTTTCTGATTATTTATTCTCTGACTTGTTTTTATTTGAAAAGATTTATGCATTTTATACACTGGTATAACAGAAGTTCTAATTTTATGATCTAATAAATAATTATATCTCTTCTCGAATAACACTTACTCGTATTGATTTGAATGTTGGCTTTTTAATAGCTATCATATCTCGTTATAGTGAGGCTATACTCATATACCAGGACTTTTACAATAAGACGTAAAATAATTAATTTAATGTATTGTCGACTATGTCTTAACTTTTGCTAATAATGTCAATAATTGTTTTTGTAAAGTATTGCTTTTATTTATATCACAGTTTCCTGTTTTCTAAATGGAAATCCCTTTTTATGTCGTGTCTCTGTTTTAGGAAATCGAAAGCAATTCATTGCACTATTGACTGAATCATATTTATTCAGTTCTGTTTATTTAATGCATTCATCATTTTTTCACTCAAGTCAAATAAGATTAATTCAAATTAATGTAATGTTAACTCTTTGATAACAAGAATACACATGACATGAAACGCTGAACAATAATACACTATTGAAATTATAGGGTTTGGAATTTTGTTTATTATGCGATTAGATTATGATTCGCTTAGAGCTCAAGTTTTAATTTTTTACCACAATTTATGGTCTGATTCCAAATAGTGCTGAGTTAACTGTTTTCGGGCACTAAAATCTCACACATAGCAGTTTTGATGATTTATTAAAAATAATTTTAAATATTTATGAATTATAGTGATTCAAACATAACTATAAGAATTGAATTTTACTCTAAATTATTGAATAATATAAATAAGTAGTACTGTAGTTACTTTACGGTAGTTTTGTTTTATATAATATCCCAATTTTTTTTCTCGTCCACTCATACTCTTGATTTGATAAACTTTTTATGCCATTTTGATTAACACAAAGGCGCACTAGTGTCCCAAAAATAATTTTTTAATTTCAAACAATGCCAAATTTGTAGATTTGGTCTATTTTTTAATTTATCTTTTATTTGCATTATTCAAATATTCTTTTATAACATTCTAATCTTAATATACACTAAATTTAGGCAAAAGTTTCTATTTTAATTAGTTTCTCATTATAAATGTCATAATCATAGGAACACTAAATATGTTAAAATTAAGTTAAATTATAAAATAGTCAAATAAATACTTATAGTCTTTTTGAATTTTTTTTATCATAAAAAACAATCAAATCACTAAATTAGAGTTTTCCAGACTTTCCTAAAGTACAAAAATCATAAAAGTATATGCCGTATAAACAATGTATATATAGATAAGTAAATACTTAAATTAGTAAATAAATAAAACGTGTTTTTAATAATGAGAGTCAAAATATTATTCCTGGAAAAACACTTTAGAAATTATCAAAAATTACTCATTTGATTATTTTTTGATAAAAACTCAAGAACTAAAATAAGGGGCTTTTCACGATTTTTTAATTTAACATATTTTTGGTTAATCTGGTCATAAAGTATAAGATTAACTCAATTTATTATAATTTTATAAAATTTCAATTAAATTCTTAAAGAGTTTGAAATGTTGTAATTCTTATCTTTAAATTAAACTAAATGTCTATAATATGGTTAAGTTTAGGACAGAATACTTATTGCTAATGAGCATTCTTGATATATAAGAGTTGAACTTTAAAGACTTTTTCAGTTTATTTTTCATAAGAACATCATTTTTCAAAAGATGAAAAAATGAATGTTTTATTTTGATGATAAAGTTTTTTGATTTGTAAAAAGCTTTCCTTTTACAAAATTGATTATAGCTCTTGAATATGACATTAATTTGATTTCAACATTCATATGGAGAATCACTTTAAGTTGAATCACAAAAGGAATGTTCATAACTTGAGTTTAGGCCACGTCGTGATCAATGCTCAGCTCTATTCTGTGAATATTGCAAATTAATCTAAAACTCTATTTGCGATCTTTATTTTAATACCTTTTAAGTTTAATCTAGTTGTGAGTTATGAACAATATTTAAATATGATTTTTGTAATTATAGGCGACCGTCACTTCTATTTTCACGACAGCACTCGACTAAACTAAGACTGGGTCAAGTGGGAGATGATGTTCATGTGTGCATAATGTGCATGAGAGCTATTATGAACAATAAGTTTGGCTTCAACTTAGTTATGGAGCACAACAATGCAATCAATTGCATTGCTCTAAGTCTCAATCATCAAAGTCTTCGCACCAAATCTCTTGTTTTGGAACTATTGGCGGCAATATGTCTGGTCAAAGGCGGTCATCAAATCATTTTGAACGCTTTCGATAATTTCAAAGATGTTTGTAATGAAAAGAATCGCTTTCAAACTTTAATGCATTATTTTATGAATTACGACAATTTTAATATTGATTTTATGGTGGCGTGTATGCAATTCATTAACATCATTGTTCATTCTGTCGAAGACATGAATTTTAGAGTTCATCTTCAGTACGAGTTCACACAATTAGGATTAGATGACTATTTAGAGAACAAATTACGAAATACTGAATCCGAAGACCTTCAGGTCCAGATTCAGGCCTATCTCGACAATGTCTTCGATGTCGGCGCTCTTATGGAAGACGCTGAGCAGAAGAATGCAGCGCTCGAACACGCACAACAAATTGCTCAGCAATTATCTCATGCGCATGAAGTAGAGCACGACTGGGAGAATAGGTATGAAGAACTTGAACACTCTCTCAGTGATATTTATCAAGAAAGAGATGAACTCCTGTCAGAAAAGCATAGACTTGAAGAAGAACTAAATAACATAAAGAGAACTATTAATGCGCGCGAAGAAGAATCGAGAAGAAGGCAGTCTTTACTTGAGTCTAAAATACAAGAATTAGAACAAAATACTGGAACTGTTTTTGACAAAGATTCCAAGAAATCTCAACAAATACCAAAACCGACAACAAATACTGCCTCTTCACCCATATCTCCACCACCGCCTCCACCACCACCACCTGTCCCAGTGCAGGCAAGTTCATTACCACCTCCCCCACCACCTCCACCACCAATGGGAGCATCAATACCTCCTCCACCCCCACCTCCAATTGGAGGTTCTCATGATATGCTGACTCTTAAGAAGACGTATACCACTAAATACAAATTGCCGACATTTAATTGGATACCACTTAAGCCAAATCAAGTGAAAGGAACCATTTTTAATGAGTTCCACAACGAAGATAAGATTTTAAAAGCAGTCAATTTCGATGATTTTGAAGAACAGTTCAAATTAGGCACAAAACCAGAACTTATGCGTAAGAATTCTTTGTCAACACTGAATGCGTCGAAACGGTTCAAAATGCCAGAGAAAGTATCGCTATTAGAGCACAACAGGTTAAGAAATATGGCCATTTCTATGAGGAAAATAGATATCGACACTGAAACGGTTGTGCGCGCCATCAACTCATTCGATACTAACTGTTTGACTGGTGATTATCTCGAAGTACTTCTCAGAATGATTCCAAATGCCGAAGAAGTGAAAGCCTATCGCGAATACGAGCGTTCGAGTCGTTCATTGGATGAGATGAATGAAGTCGACAAATTCCTCTTCCATATATCAAAAATTGAAAGACTTGAGCAAAAGCTAAAGATTATGTTTTATATAACCAATTTAGTGCAATTACATCAAAACCCTGCCGATAGCATTATACAGCAGTGCCGCTCACGCATCGCCACTATCACCGAAGCCGCTCGAATGCTCAGAAAGTCTTCAGGAATTCATACTATTTTAGAATATATTCTAGTGTTTGGTAATTATCTTAATTGTTCGACTCGTACTTTGGCGACAGCGCCCGCCTATGGGTTCAAATTAACGACTTTGGATCTTATCAGTGAAACCAAATCAAGTGTCGATCGTTCCCGTTCTTTATTACATTATGTGGTGGATGTTCTGCTCAAAAGTGTCGAAAATGGCCCAAAACCTATTAGACCCGTATTTATAACACTTGCCGGAAGAGGTTCTGGTCATCCCTCTGGTGGAGACACTATTGAGAACATGAAAATGCCTTTCGATCTCGAAAAGTTGGTCAACATAGTGGAGAGGGCGACAGTTGTCTCCATGGAAACCTGTGTTTTAGAAGTTGTGGACTTAGAGAAAGGAATGGAATTGTGTAAAAGTGAATTACAATTGAGAAACTCTAGCGGTTTGGCTAATAATCAGGCGACACAACACTTGCGACAATTCATTTCTGCAAAATCTCCTGAACTTCAGGCACTTCGCGAAGACTTGAAAAGAGCTCAACACGAATATAATGAATGCGTTGAATATTTTGGAGAAAGTACTAAATTAATGGAATCTTCTAATCAACTGTTCGGCACTTTTGCGCGATTTCTTAAAAATTTCAAACAATGCCAACTCGACAATCACACCATTCAAAGGAAAAAATTTGAAGAAGAACTCAGACAACAAATACTTGAAAAGCAACAAAAATCTCCCGAAAAAGAATCTTCGAATGAAATCAAAGTAAAAGAGAAACGTTTGCTTAAACAGGACGAGGTCTACAACGGAGCTCTTGAAGACATATTACTCGGTATTTTGAGATTTAATTTAAATATTTATAAGCAAATAAATAAATTGTATTTTTTGCTTTGGTTTCAGGTCTCAAAAACGAGCCCTACAGGAGAGCAGACGCTGTTCGGAGAAGTCAGAGAAGGAAACAAGAAAATGTTAGACTATCGTCAACTGAACTGATGGACATGTAAAAAGCCTTAAAATAATTTAATATATTTATACTGTACAAGTGATGCTATACTTTTTGGTACTACTCAAGTGAATTTTATTACAATATAGCATAATATCAGTATTTTGTTCGTTATTTTAATATTTGATTCATTCAAAGTCTTCCTATTATTTAGCGTTTGAGTTGAAAGCATTTCTAATTAAATTTTTGATTACAATCGGCCAAAACCATGACATTAACTTATATGTACTGTATATCACAGCGATTCAGAGTCACAAACATTTATTTGTAGATTATATATATTTGAATAATGAAATATTTTTATTTTTTAATTTAGAATAATTACATTTTAATATAGATTTTCTTACATTGTATCAAAAGATGCTTTTATCTATTCTAACAATTTATTTATTTGAAAATCAATTTGATTATAATAATAAAAAAGTGTTTCCATAGTGACTATTCGTTCAATAAATGCAAACTTATATAAGTTGACAACAAACAGAACTGAGACTAAGTTAAGTTAAAAGTAGAACAATGGCTAATAAACTGAATCGAATCGACTACACTCAAGTCGGTTTAACATCAAAGAATTCTTTCAAACTAATCAAAACAGGAATTGCTCTCAATATAGGCAGTGGTACAGTTGCAGCCGTTGTTGGAGATCATTCTGGTTCTGTCCATTGCTTTACACTGAGACCCGATTCAAGCAATGTCGAGACTATATTCAAAACATTGCCCGGTATTATAAATTGTCATTTAATTCGTTGAGAATTGTATTCAATAATGGTTTTCTATGAAAGGTCCGAACGCAAAGATAAGTTGCGTTGAAGTGATAGCTGGTTCAAATAGTGGGGGTTCGCCTAAAATTCTTGTAGCTTTCGGTTCCGCAGTTATCAGAGGCTATACTAAGAAAGGCAAACAATTTTTTGGTCTTGAATTGAATAACTTGACCGAACCGATTAAGAATTTCAAAATGCGTTGGCCTAACGAGTTGTACATTTGTGGCCATTATATATACAACAGTTACTTCATTAATAGTGAATCTGACAGCAAGTCTGGTTCTGTCGTTCAAAGTAAAAATTATTATGTTTGTCCCGAAAAAATTAATGAATTGATTTTAATTGAAGACAAACACAGTAGAAGAGTAGGTAACGAAGAGTTCAACTGTTTCTTATTAGTTTTGAATCTTTGGGAGCCTATGTTAGCTTTCACTTTAATACAGTATTTTAATGTGTATTTTAGTTCTAAACACACTTTCAATATTTTTAGTTTACACTATTTTAAAAGTTATTGTAAGTTCATTGCAAAAGCAAATCAGACAGCTTTAGTTCTCGAGACGCTCGAGACATACTTACATTACTCTAAATCTAAGAAAATTCATTATAATACGAAAAAAGTTTAATTTTCAAAAATTTCCTTTTACAATGATCTTCAATTATAAAAAGTTTTCCTCTAAATATAAGTTTTATTTCTATTCATAAAATATTTTGATATTATTTAAAAGAAAATAAAATTTAGTCATTTGTGGGCCCATTCATTATATTTGGTCTGTATTTTAACTTAACTAAAATTGTGTGTTTAGTGCCAGTGCTCGCATGTCAAGACCGTCTGCTCCGCGTAATCAAAGATTCTTCGTGTCAGTACGAAATTGAAATATGCGGTATTCCAACAACTTTGCTGTCAATGTATTATTCCTCTAATGGAACAGATGAGACACTTATATGTTACGGAACTCTAGACGGAAAGGTAGCGCTTATTTCGCTTGAATTCAATAAGAAACCTCTCGAACCTTTACACAAGTGGGAAATACCTGAAAAAGGGTCCAAGTCTTCTGTTAATTGTCTTGCAATAGCTGAGTCTGCAGCAGAGCTTTACGTAGGAAGATCTGACGGAAATATTGAGGTATAGGATACTTCTATTTGAATAATTAATTTGTCATTGAGACTCATCACAGATTTGGTCATTTGCTGAAACTCTAAACGAAAATGGAGAAGAACTGATCGATCTAAGTATGTCTCCTATATTACGCGATCATCACAATTGTGGAGAAAGTTTGACATCAATATTGGTTTGCAATAATGGTAATCTGATTCTGGGCTCAACCTTTACTGGAGTTATATTTGGTTTGACTCGAAATGAAATGATTAACCAAAAAATTAATCCTAATTATTTGCTAATAAGCAAAGACACAGCTTTAAAAATTGATGCTCTAAGAGAAGAATGCGATCAATTGGAGCTAAAATTATCTCAAGAAAGAGAACGATACCAACAAATGACATCAAAAAATCCAATCGATGATATCGATGCTATGGATGTTGGAGTTTCAGCGCTCCCTTATTTTGCTATTAATGATTCGTTCATTTTACAAGACGGTAGATTTGATTCATTATAAAACACAATTATTTCATGTTTTATAATTTTTAACTTATTCTTTAAATGAACTTTCAAAGACGCCTCTTATATGTTAACATTGGAGGTGGAAATAGCCATCGATGCTGTCATTATTCAGTGTGACATTCCTTTAGATTTGATTGACTGCGAAAGGAATTCAGCTGTAATTAGCTTTAATGACGACAGTTCTAATCAAGTTATGGTAACATTTCGATGTCAGGCAAACACAACAAGATTAGAGATTAAAATCCGTTCTATTGAAGGTATGTTTAAGTTATGAATAATATTGTAGAAATTTCTCAGAAATAAGTTATATATTTAAAACTTTTAAACTACTAATTTTTTGAATCTATTACTGAATTTATGCAATAAAGTTCTTAATTGAAAACGTAGGACAATACGGATCATTGCGTGCATATGTCATGACAAGAGTATCTCCCAAATGCGCTCAAATGAAACACTACCAGATCAAACCTCTTTCACTGCACAAACGAAGCTATTCGGTTGCAGACACACAATTCATGAATAAATTGACAATCAGTGGTAACTTCAGTCTCAACGAATCGCACACTTGGCTACAGCTTTGCATTCCTGAGATTCCTGAGAGAATAACAACTAATAATAATAATTCGCCTCTTATTACATACAATTATATCTCGACATTCACAGAAACTGTTCTCATTTGCAGTTGTGGTAAAGGAGTGATGACTTTTCAATCAGATAACATCTCAACAATCTCTATATTGAAGGACTTTATAACACGCGAAGCAACCAAGAAATCAACTGCTATTGAAATGGCTACTGATGTGAATGAGGCCAGTATTGGCCATACACTCAAAAAACTTTACCCGAAGTTAAAAATTCTGATTAATATCCGTCATAACGCAGAACTACTCGAAGCTGTGAATGAATTGAATTCAAGCGATCCACAGATAGCACAAGAGCTAATCGCAAAGATTACGAATAACGATGAATCAGAAAAAGTTTCGACACTTAATTTGGAAAGAATTTACGGAATAATCGCTGATTTATTTATTGATTATCACAAACTGAAAGGTGGATCACGTTCTGTACTTTCGGGTATAAGATCAAGAATTAATGAATTGGTAGCACTCATAGAAACCTATACCACAGATGAATACGACGAAGACATGTTTGTTGATAAACTTAATCAATTTTGGGGATTACAGATATTTGTTTAACATTTCAATAATCAACACTTTTTTATCAAAGTATTGCTTTTATTTAATTTATAAATTAGTAAATAATATAGAGATACAGATAAAGAGCTGCAAGTTATCAATTCAATAAAAATTATTTATTGTTTAGCTTTATGATCAAAAATTAGTGTACAAATGTTCTAATTATAAAATTATTTAAAATAAAACAAATAATTACTTTAAATACACTTAAATATATAAAAATGGTCAATACTGTTAACATAAGCTCAAGGTTTAGTTTAGAAAAGTCTTATAAATAGTTATTATACAGTTATGTAAGACTATTATACAATAGTTATATCCGTTATAATGTGTATAATGACTGCAAAATATAAACTCATAAATTAAAACTTATGTTTTGATTATTTTATAACTCGTACCCATGTTTGATAAATAGTGAGTGCTTAGTCAGTGCTTAAACCCTCCATTAAGTGCAGCTTTAACTATAAAGTTTTTAGTGGTCAACTCATCCAATTTATTGAAAGCCTCAGTCTGCACGACAGCAGTCAAGTGGACTAAAGCGAATCGAAAGCAGTATTCTTCGAGCCCTTTAGCTTCGAATTTGATGGCAGCCGCGTAAAGCATCGCCACGTTCTCTATTGATATGCCGTGTCTTATAAGTCTCTCGCATTTTTGCTTTAGATCTACTTCACAGTAAGAGTTCGCCAAATCAAGTAATCCAATCGCGTCTTCGGGAGAAATATTGACTTCATCTGTGTATAAATATTGCAGAAAAGCGTAATAGACTGGAAATGAGAACTGAGTCATCTGTAAGAAAATTATTATTTTAATTATTTTATAAATTAGAAATAAAAATAAAGCTAAATATACTTCTAATTCACTTTTTTCCCCCTCATCCCAATGCGACTGAAACATAGACCTGAAGTGTTCACATCTGACTCGAAGTATGGCTTTATGGACGTGAATATATCTTCCGTCGACATTAAACTTGAGATCACTGGTTCTCTGATCATCAAAGGCTTGTGAAAGACTGTCGAGCACACGATTGACGGGACATGAGCTCAACTCCATTGGCCTCCAAGTGACGGCCGGAGTGCCGAAACTGGCGAATATGTCATGAATTGATTGAAAATGAGTTTCTGAATAATATATTAAAATAAATAAAATATTTGCCACATATGGTTAGAAATCAATACTTACCAGTAGGTAATGTAATAGACTGTCCCCTACACTGTCCCCACATATAACACTTGCCGTCCTGTGAAAGAGCGGCTGATATATGATTATAATGCGAGGCAGCGATGTCTACAAATCTGCCGAAATTGGTTGCGATCTTGATTGGAGCGATTTGGTTGGCTTTGCTGCCGGTGCCGAGTTGTCCATAACTGTTGGATCCAAACGCATATATAGTTCCGTCGTCTGAAAGCAATAAAGTGTGTGCATATCCAGAAACTACTTTCTGAATGACCACACCGTTCAAGTTCGCGACTCGACAAGGATTGGGTTGATTTGCGTTCGTGCCTAAACCCAGCTGTCCGTTCCCGTTATAACCCCAGCCATACACCTCTCCGTTGTCTAATATAGCCATCGATGATATCTGTCCGCAAGTAATGTGCACTACTTTTCGGGAACCAATACCTGCCGTTACTTTTCGAGGCGTCGGCTGATTAGTGGTCGAACCGGAACCGATTTGACCGCAATTATTCTGTCCCCAGGCGTAGACCTCTCCTTCTTCGGTGAGGACTAGTGTGTGGTGTGAACCACAGGCGATGTCTATAACTCTTTTTCCAATTAAATTGGATGTGATTTGTATTGGAGTCGAAACTTGATTTGTAGACCCGTTTCCTAACTGTTAAGCATTTAAGTGTCAAAAAGTGTCAAAAGTGTCAATCGATTGCTTCAATTGCTATATAATTAAAGACCTGATGGTATCCGTTGTGACCCCACGTGAATATGTCTCCCGAATGGTTGAGTGCAATCACATGCGGACCACTTCCGTACGCGAACTTATAAATGCCTTTTTTGCACAACGCGTCCACTCTTCTGGGCTCAAGACTGCCCGCAGTCTCTCCTAAGCCTAGACATGAACTGCAATTAGAGCCCAACGCGTAGATGTCGTCATCTTTGGTCACAATCAACGCTTCATTTCCAGAACAGCCGAAAACACACGCGATTCGGATGTTTGTGACGAACGACGGCTTCAATAGACTGAATATAAGCCACTTATCAATGGAGGACATTATTATCTGATCCCTTAATAGCAATTCATAACCTCTTCTGCTCTCAATCATTTGAGACAATGAAGGCATCGAACCATTGATGCCATCATTCGAGTCATTGGTTTCTATATTTGAGGCACTTTTGGGATTATTTTCGTTTTGGTCTCTATTTTGTGCCACTCTTTCGATCGATTCTTTTTAACTTAATTATTAATTTCTAACTATTACTAAATTACTATTATATTAAATAATTAAATAATAATAAATAACATATGGATTGAGAGCAGAACTCAATCACAAGTGAACGACAGCATTAACTGACATAACATAAGACACAACCCATACAAACATCTCTCATATAATAACAAAAATATAATGAAGTAATGCTTGAACTGTAATAACATTTAGTACTACTGTATGACTACTATTATTACGTAACGCAGAGCTCACTCCACGTCAAGTATAGGGGTTCAAAACTCCCATTCAATGCATTGAATACTTTATCAGATTCCTTATCTTTAATATAAAGTTACGTTTATATAAATATTATTCAAATGTTTTATTTTGAGTTAAATTTGATTTCAAATATTTATTTAAAGGCCTAAGAATTTAATACTTGGTTTCCGTCCAGACTTCTTGATTAGCACTTGTTTCCAACCATTGCTAACACATACACATGACTGATACTAAATTTGAAAGATTAGTTACTTTTTTATAGTTAACAATTTGAATCAAAATATATCTAAATTAAAGTGTATACAACTGCTGAACTTTGCTCTAATTACAGACATATTGCAGATATACAGCGCAGAGTAGTTATACAGGAATATAAAGTTCAAGTTAATCCTAAACACTTATTTCAATATTAATAAAAGTTTATATTTCTTTTATTTGTTAAGTTTTGTTATGGATTTGAAATTAAAGCTGAGAAACAAAGAACAATATCTTAAACTTTGAATTATTTAAATAAAATGGTAATCAGATGTAAAGCTGTTTTCAAGATATAGAGCGTTTCTCTTTTTAAGATAAATTTCATTCATGAACTGTTCAATAATGAACTGTTCAATTTGAAGTTCTTTCTATCTATCGCTTTAGTGTCGGTTCTGACAAGTTTCAGCTGCTATTACGATAAACTTTATTTGTATAATATTCTCAAAAAATTTAATTATTTTCTTATTCTAATGATTACACTCTTGATTACAACGTTTACAATGGTTTCGATAGCATTTTTAGAACACTATAAGCTTATAATACAGCACACAAATAGAGAACTTACGCGTTTGTCTTTTTGTTTAATTTGGTTTTAGTCAACTCTAAAAAACAAAATTGTTTTTATTATATTTATATTCTAATAATTAATTGATTTGATTAAATCACATTTCAAAGTGTAAAACACCAACAATTGATGAGATATCCAAAAAATGAAATCACAATGTTCTCAAATTTTATGTTTATTTGATTCTTTTTTATAATGATAACAAAATGATCGGTTTTCAGCTTAATTTAAACTTTTGATTATTGATATTTACAATGAAAATATATTTAAATTAAAATTTGTGGTCATTTAACAATTAATTAAATTTTGAAAAAATGGTCAGTTTATAGCTTCACTAAATAATTACCGGTATATAATTGAAGTAAATTTAAGCCTAACATAAAATAAATAACAAATAATTCCGATTTAATTAAATAAAAATTAATCACTCTTTTAGTAATATGTATTGATATTCAGTCTTAATGTGAAAAATGAAATATAAATCAACTTTTGATGAGTACTTAATGATGAGGAACAAAACTAAAATCTCAAATATAATTGATTTGTTTCTGAAACATATCTAATTGTGCTTTTAAACTTTTGATTTCATTATTTTTTTCATGTAATTCCTTATCCTTAAGAGCCAAAGCATTGGTCAAAAGGTTAACCTCTTTGTCCTTTCGATTCAAATCTATTTTCAAAGATTTGTTCTGTTCTTCAAGAGTTTTAATCATTTTTTGAACTTTATTTAAAAAGAGTGACGAATGCAAAACATCAGATGCATGCGGTCGAAGAGCAGGCTTAGGGTTGGTTAACTTGAGTATCATTTCTGAAACAACAGGCCATCGCTTAACAAACTTTTTGGGAAGTTTTCGATTCTTCGTTATATCGCTGACACGCTTGACTTTCTCCATATCAGTGGAAAGCGGATAAAACAGTTCAAACAGAATAATTCCCAAACTATATAAATCAACTGAATTGTTATAGTTATAGTTTTTGCCTACTTTCTGTTCGGGCGCCGCATATATCGATGTCCCGATACCACCCGTATGGTTATGCTCATCCATTTTTGAACTCTGTTTAGAGAAATGCAAAGCTATCTCTTCGTTATCAATACTGTTGTGAAGTGTGGCCAAACCAAAGTCGCCGATCTTGACTCTGCTCTCGTCAATACTGAATAATATGTTTTGTGGCTTCAAATCTCTGTGAATCAGATGTTGGGAATGAATATATTCCACACCTTTCAAGACCTGACGGAATATGTTTAGTGATGTCTTTGAATCGATATGACTCAGGATATCAATAGTAGAGTCCGACGAAAGGCTACTGTTTTCACAAATGGCAAAGATATTGTCATTTCGTTCTCTGAGCCAAGTCTTCAAATTTTTGCCGCAGAGTTCCATTTGTATGTATAAAACAGCTCCAAAGTTACGACACGCGAACGAACAGTCAGTTGAATCAAATTCATCATTAATATGAATGTCAGGCTTTTGAAATTTTTCTACTTTATTGCAATGGCCGTACTCTACGGCAGAATCACTTAGAGATTTTGAAGAGCTCATGGAAATTGTTTTTTTGCGACCAATTCTTACAGTTTGCCGATCACTAGAGTCATCAGATGATCGCATAAACACACTATAGCCTGGATCTGAATTAGTACTCATCTCTTCGTTCTCTTCTCCTTCTTCGTCATCTTCTTCGTCTTCATCTTCTTCGTCTTCTTCTTGGACTGGATCATAACTGAACTGACGAACATTGAAGTGTTCGGAAACGACAGAAATGCTTTGAGTGATGTGTGTCTGCTCTCTCTCTATTCTAATACCACTTTTGGACGACTCTTCAAAACGAATGGAGACGTCGTTGTCGTCATCGTCCCCAAACTCAGATGTTTTGCTAATCATTTGAGACGTTGCGAACATTTGGTTGTGTTGATGGTGAGTCCGTTTGGAAAGAGGTTTCTTTTCCTGATGTAAACACCAGTTCTCGAGCCACGCAGTCTTATAGGCGACAACATTAGGATGTGATGAGAGGTTGGCATAGAGTTGTACTTCACGTGTGATTTTCTTAAAGTCTGTGTCCGTCTTATACTTAAATCTAATCAATTTGACCGCATATTCACAGTTATCAAAGCAATGCTTCGCTCTGTTGACGATTCCAAACCCTAAACAATACAATTATTATTAGATAAACAAAACATTTAAACAATAAAACATTTAAACAATAAACTAATGGAATGAGAGCTCCACTGCTGACCTCCTTCTTCGATAAGCCCCAAGTCTTGGAACTCTTCTCTGTAACGACTCGACTGATCGATGAGATGAGCGGCAGAGTTGAGAATAGGATTATTGTTAAGACTACACAAACCCTTATCGAGAATGCATTCCTCTCCAGATCTGACATTAGAGACCAATTCTCTGAACTTAATAACAATCAGATCTCTGATGGGTTGCAAAGACTCTGATCTATAAGAAGTTCCGATAATTTTATATTTTTCTAATCTTTCGCAAAGATTTAAATATAAATCCTTTTGTTTATCCCTTTCTTTCTCATAATAACTACAAATACTCCAAATCAATGACTCTATCAATAGGAAAGTCGGCGCCTGTTTTTGCACAAGAGCTCCAGTCGGGTTAAATCCATTACTGAGTGGACAGCAGTCTTCACTATTCAGACCGTTTGAGATATTATTGTTATTAACATTGCCGTCAACTGAGATATAATTGCCATCGATTTGGTCCGAGTGTTGGTCTACCATATCGTCAGTTCCGTCGAACTCAAGAACTGGTTCTAAATCAGGAATTAATTGATTTGAATTGTTCCACAAGTTATTTATTGAAATACTATTATTACTAAAGATTTCATTATTTCTTTGCTTAAAGTGATTGAGAGTTGGACTCATTGTCAACATAAACACCAATTATTCATTTGATTCACAACTCATTCACAGATCAATTGTTTGCTTCGTTTGTTTTGTTTGCCATCAAATCAATACATAATATCATATAATCATTAATGAGATAAACGTTTTCAAAACGAAAAAATAAATGCTTTCTATCAGTAAATGAATGCACTTTTGGACTCTTCACTAAAGATCATTTGAAACACAAGCACAACAAACACTAATATAAGAGTAGAAAATGGAGAAAAAGTTAAGTGTTTGTTATGTTGTAATCACTTATCAATTATCAGTCAATTTTATGCTTTTTTCATTATAGTTGAGAAATATATAAATAAAACTTTCAGTGCATCGAAAGTATGCATCGAAAGTATGACGCAATCCAATAAAAGTGGTTTTTTTTAATTATTGTCACTTTTAGAGATCGTTCACATATTACGTGACGGTAACAAACAGGAAAAGGGGTTTTGCGACAAACAAATCCGGTCATAGAGAATGTGATCATTATCTTAACGGATGGGAGATAGGACTCAACCAATTCTAGTATATCTGACGAGATTGTGAACTGAATGTTAACTCTTATTATCAATTCACTCATATATTTCGTTATTTTATTGATAAAAATTTCTAAAAAAAGTTGTTTAAAAGTTTGCAAAAGGTTTACAAAATGTTTAGGATTTGAAGTTTTCATAAAATGAGTTGATCTCATATTAATATAACTATAAAATTTGAAAATAAG
>JAUJYT010000149.1:0-27221 GCA_033996565.1 Nanhermannia nana
TAACTCTCTTATTCTTAGGAACCTATTTTTAATTAAGGTTATGTTAAATCATTAATTGATACTTAATTTTAAAAAATAGGAATTACTTTTATGTTACCTAAAAAAGTATATAATTTCCATATTAAAAATCTTATATTAATACTTTGCAATTGATTCTTTAGTTTAAATTAAAGTTTTTGAAATTTAAAATAGTGCAAAGTTTGAAATAAGTCTTTAAAACAAGAATTTATAATTTGAAATGCTCGCCCATAACTGTCATAAACACATTTTTGCTATCATAAAAAACATATTTAACTCTTTTGATCGCTTTTTATATTTAAAGAATATTTTTGTTAACTTCAATTAGTGCTGTACGCACAAATATTTGGTTGGGGGCCAGACACAGGGAAAAAACCAAAATTAGCAATTTTTTAATTACAAAGGATTTACACTTGAATGTCTAGAAATGCTTGGGGTGCATGTGCCCCCCTTGCTCATAGCTGATAACGGCAATGCATTTAACTTTAATGAAAGTAAAATGGAGTAATTATAATTATAATAGTATACTATTATTAACCAATGTATTACATGACTTTTAATCGCACCAATAGGAACCTGCGATCAAATTTATGCTCTATTTCGATATGACTTTAGAAGAGAGATAGCGAACAAAAGTATGGGTCATCTTTGGACTATTGAACACAAATACAAATTATATTAAAATTTGAGAAAGGAATCGCAAATAAGAAAATTTTTCTGAAAGCTAACTCATTAAAAATAAATAAAAAGTTTGAGACCATTAACTCTGAAATAATCCAATTAAATGCATACAAATTTAAATATTTATTGCTTATCTAATAGAATAAATGTGATTAAGCAATTGCACAATTGAATTAGCTTTTATTCCAAGACCAAAACCAAGTCTTTTAATCAGATTTCCATAGTATGTAAATATAATTAAATTAAAAGTTTGTTTACAAATCTCCACAAAATTAAGAAAATATACTAAAATTGGAACTTAAAGCTACTTTGAATTAAAGGAATCAAAAGAATAAATGTAAGTCTATTATATTTATACATAAAAACCATTTTACAAAAACGATATCCAGTTTTATACGCATACAGTAATTATAATTAATTGAAAATTATTATTGCGATAAATCCTTTAAATAAAATTGTGACAGAAAAGATTGATCGCCTCTTAAATTAAGTAAAATTCTTGATTTAAAAAAATGTTTTCAATCGAGAGTCATTATTATTTCGCTTTTTTATTTGTGGTTTAATAAAAACAACCGAGACTTGAATATAAAATGAGTGACGCATTCGGTCTTATTTCTGATTTCAAGCTTAAAACTTCATTAATCGCATCCAAAACTTGAACAGTTAGGCCTATAATTAGAAGTTTAATTTACTTTTTGTTACCAATAGTAACATGTTTATCATCTTTTAGCGATGGTATCGGAAAAATTTATTCCTCAAATAAGATTGAAGCAAAACTTTTGTGAAAAACTAAAAACATTACAATTCTATATTTAAAGAGAATTGCGTGAAAAGTTACAAATAATTATAATTGCAGTAAACGACAGGTTTTGCTGGTTTTCAATATCATAACTTATGAGCTCAACATCCAATTCAAGGCCTTAAGACGTCGTCGAGACCACATTTACGTAAATAAAAGACATCATAAGCATTACTGGCCTCGAATAGAGAAGAGAGTTTGCATACCTCTTACTGTTTCGGTTGCCAGGTTGGTGAAGTTGGAGAAGCGATTCAAATATTAAAGGGAGTAGTAGTCTGGTAGTAGTATGGCAAAATTTTTTATTACAATTTAGATTTAGCATGTCAAAAATATAAAATTTTATGTTCAAAAATTTAAGCTGTAATATAATTTAGAATTCTATGCATTAAAATAAGTTGAATTTTTATGGCTCCCGGAATAAGATCATTCAATTGAATCGTATGACGATAGAAATAGGTATACACCAATCAAACTGTGTCCTTTTAACTAAGAAATGCATATAAGTGTTATCAAATAGATTTTTTGGTTTTTTGCACGCCTTTTAATAATATACAAAAGTATGATTTCTCAGTGAAATGTCAAACTTTAAATATTATTTGCTTTAATAAAACTTCATAAATTGTTTACAAATAGAACTATATTATGCCTTTCAGCTGAAGATTATGAACTAAAAAATTAGTATATTATGCATTCAATAAGTTTCAGTTCAGAAAATAATAATTATTTATTTAAAATAGAAAATATTAAGAAAACAGGGTTTCACATTACAATAAATACTTAATAAGTTCCGATATTTTAGGCTAAATTTAAAACTTTAGTGAGAATCTGTTTGAAAATCTCATTTCTTAGAAAACGGAGAAATATCATAATTCTGCAGAAGCAAAGCGGAGAACGGATAGACCATTCTCCACCTCGTCTCCGCTCCAAAAACTGACGCCTGGCAACAGTACTTGCTGTTTGCACATAACTATTGATTGCAATGACCGCAAAAATGTGAATTACGGCCACACTTTGACGTATCGTATTATACATGAACTGTTAATTAAAACTTACTTATTTAGCTTTCAATGCAAAATAATAGACAACCTTTTTTAATCTACTATTGAATAGTAGTTGAAACGCAAATCTAATAGACTGATCGCATGCGCCAAATCTTTGGCAATAGTGTAAAACAGTGGTAATGTTGTTATGAGTCTGTACGCGTGCCATTGCCATAGAGTTTAGACTAAATTCTCTGACTCTCTCACTCTGTTCAATGTGTAACTTACTGTATGTATTAATTCTATACGGATTGTAATGCTATTGCATTGATATTAGATCTCACACAAAAGTGAAGTTCTCCAAAATGGGTTCTCCACTGCTTTACTATGATTGTGCATCATGTTAAGCATGTAAAGCATTTTAAGCATATTAAGCATGTTAAATTATTATTCTCTTATTCCAACCTTGATTAACATTATCTCTTGACAAGTGATTCGTTGAGGAGCTCTTTGGAAGGTCGTAAGCATTATTTGGAAGCAGTGCTCAACCAATTCTTACTCTTATATCGTATATAATACTCGAATATCTTGTTTTATATCTTACTCTCCATTTGAACTGCAAAGAGAGTTGCTCTCAGTTTTTCTCTTTGAAGACGATAACAAATTGATTTTTATTTTAGTCTCTAGTCATTAGAATTATAAAACATTCTTTGGTTATAAGTTAATTATATATAATTGAAGTCTCAAATAATACTGTCATAAATGAATTGCATTTTTCATTACTGTATTTTATTGATATGAAATGTTTTTCCTGACATTTCTCGCAATTTTACGTTAATTTCCTTATTTAAAAAGTTTTTATCATTAAGTAAATAGTATTTTAAACCAAACCTTCCGGTTTGAGGTTCGCATTCAATTATTAAGAACTGTTATGTAAATTATGTTTTGTGATCTCTAATTATTCATCCCTATAATCATCACTATTGACATCTTCATGACTTCATCTGTGATTTTGTTAAATTATATTATATTAATAGAAGATATATTGAAAGTAAGGCTCAACTAATCAGTCCGGATGGTAGACATGGAAAACATGGCAAACATCAAATTCTCATCACTTGTATTGCTAACAATATATTTATCTCAAATTAATTTTATTTATTGTGACTTTACTTATGGTTACGAAACGGATGACTTTACTTTAGCCATAATAAACCTGACATATACAGACCCAATCACCGGTGTTGTGCACAGTGAATGTGAAGAATATGGCAAATATTCAATTGGTCGCATAGGATCAGTCAGTGGTAAAATTGGTGAGTCTTTCAGTTTTTCTAATGTTTTTATATATAAATAGTTATCGATTTTGTTTAATTAGAAAATAAAAAAAATTCTAAATTCAAACCATTTATTAGAATGAGATTAAAAACTTTGTAAACAAGAATTGTTTGAACGATATATTAATTGAATAAAAATGAGATAACAACCCATTTTTTGTGATAGTGCATGTGTCCAGTAATCGCGGAACAACTCATGACGCTTGTGATCCCATTGATACTGAAATATATGCTACAGAACAATGGGTAGCGTTAGCACAATATGGAAATTGTAGAGATTCTGTTAAGTTGAAGAACATCGCAAACACCAATGCTTCGGCTGCTATCATATATAATAATAAAGCTGGCACTAGACTTATCAAAATGCATCACAAAGGTATGTCCTCTGCAGTCCTCTGCACTTTCTTTTTATTATTGCAATTTTTTTACACTTTTGTGAAAATGTATTCTTTTTTGTTATGAATCACATCAATGTCTTATAAATATATGTACTGATTATGCAATAATTTAATCAGTCATTCATTTAACACAATCGCAAACTTATGAATAACAAAATAAAATTTCAATCCTTATCTGTATTATAAAACTAAAGAAATAAAATATTTACTGAATTGAAATGATTAAATGGGATTTAAGTATTGGTGGTTATTATTTTTGGATAAGCTTCAAAACTATGTTGTAATTTCAGATGTAATTCAGAAAGCTTTTGACTTAACATAAAAGAGCTCGTAATAGTAACTGTACTGTAATGTTCGTACAGTATTGAGCCCTATAATAATCAGCTTATTTGCAGCTCTAATACGTCTAACTCATACGTCTAACTCATATGTCTAAAATTTATGATTATAATTATTGAGAATTATAACTATATTCTCATAAGTCTGTCAACAAATAATATTTTGAGGTATCAGATTATAATTACTGGCACTTATTTGAGGATTACTTTTGTGTTTGTGCAGTAAAAATAAAATTGTTATTTAATTCTTAAAATTTTTGAATCATCTCATTCATAACTTTTAAATTAAAGATGAGTTCAATCGAGTATTGAATCGAGACTCCGATATTCTGTTTTTATAATCTTTTTGACATAACTTTGTGGCGTTTCTCTCTTTTTCAGCACATTAAGAGTCAGATGAAACAGAAATGACTCTCAATTAACTTTTTGTGCATTTTCTCCAAGTTTTTGATAACAGAGAACTTGGGACTATCGTCGGTATGCTTGTGCTTGCATTCTGTTATACATATTTAAACAAAGATTTAAATTATTGAATGGTTTATTAGTTAAACACTAATATTCTGTTTTATGATACAACTCTACCACAAAATGAAATACAATAAAATAACAATGTTTTTAGATTTAACATTTATATAACAAAAATAAGATTTATTTACTAATATTGCTATTAATTTTACAATCATTTGAATAAAAGAAAAACCACAAAAAAGATGACACACTCAGTGATAAGAATTATTTACCAATAATGAAATCATTTATTTAATTGAATATTGTGTGGAAATAGTGTGTTTGCTTTTAATAACCTTATAAACAGATAACCGGAGCAGCTTTGGGTTGGAATTTATCCCCAATAATATCTAAAACTATCGTACAGTGTACTGTATTTTTGAAATGCTTTAAATACATTTTCCAATCCAAGCACATCTGCGATAGTCTGCAAATGCAGAAAAAGTCAATTGAGACTCATTTCTGTTTCATTTGTCTTCAATTCTGTTTCTTGTGAAGAAAAAGAAATAAATAATTTTTCAAAACGTCCCCAAAAAACACAATAAGGCGATGTCTTTAATGTTGTGCAAAAAGTGAATGTTATCA
Source organism: Nanhermannia nana (assembly GCA_033996565.1). Taxonomy (NCBI): domain Eukaryota; kingdom Metazoa; phylum Arthropoda; class Arachnida; order Sarcoptiformes; family Nanhermanniidae; genus Nanhermannia; species Nanhermannia nana. Next base: position 5,644 of record JAUJYT010000149.1, read on the forward strand.
TGAATCCAAACAAACACTTAAATGAATTTTTTTGCTTCGATTATTGAGAACAGTGCATAATATGTTATAAATAGACTTTATATTAACTCTAATTCTATGACTTTCAGAGATAAAGAGAAAATCTGAGCAAAAAAACAAGTCGTCTCCAGTTTTATTATTTTCAAAATTTGAACTCAAGTCAATTTATTATTCCATTGAATCCCTTTAAAAATTCATTCAATGCTCGATCACTTCAGGATCTCTTAAGAAATAATTTATATAACAGAAAAATATATAAAAGTTATAACTACAGGTACTTTATACAGAATAACTTACATTTAGTATAAAAGTATAAACTCCAGACATTGATATACCGGTACTTTGAATAGTTTTGAGTTAAATGTCGATTAAACTAAATTTAAGGCATTATATAATTGGTTTTCTAAATTTTTATTTAAATGTAAATTCTATAAAAAACATTCGACAACTAGATGTTCGTTGTAATTATAAAATTAATTATTAATTAAATTTATACAAATTATATTGAATTCCGTTAAAAATATTTTAATAGGTTATCAGTATATGATTTTCTAAAAATTGGTTATTTTAGAGAAAATATGATTATCCAAAGCATTCATTCAATAATTTAATATTTGGTTACAATCTTTGTAAATTGAAAGACAAGAAGTCAAAGAATAAATATTGCGAGAGATTTGTAAAACTTATATTTGACATCAAATAAAATAAGTCAAATTCAAGTTCAACATGTCATACATTTGTGATGACAGATCATTAATTTATCAAACAATAGAGAACAGGCGAACCCAGAAATGATTTGAAGATTCTGCACATGATTAGGCGATTCTTGTAATTTATTTTTGATAGTTAGCTCAATATGAAGCGGTTCTGTCAAACCAAGTTATAAAGTGATTCTTACAGTCAATATAAGTACAAATAAAATGTGAGCATTTATTCTTTTTATGTTTCAACTTTGATCCGAGAAAACTCTATAATTACTCAAAAATTACTTTTGAATTCATAATTTTTCAGATTAATTGCTATCAAAACTTTTAAATTAACAAAATAACGAATTCAAAAGAGATCTTTAATCAAGTTTTCGTTCATTTATCACTAATTAGTTCTATTTATGGTTATCATTATGCGAATGAAAGTTAGTTTTCTCATCAAAATCAATGAAAAATGATTTTCTTTGTCCATTAATTACCAATTAATTTAATGCCATATCTAATAAATAAACGTATAAAATAATATATCGCAAGTATTTTATTTCTATAATAATCTTTATAAACCTAAAGCTTATTCCATCAATAAATAGAGTCGTAATGCGCTACAAATGGTCTCTAAAAATGGACCATTTTTTAAGTTAGGCTTTAGGTTAATATTACTTTAATAGTATATTATGCGATATTTTGGAAATTAAACCTAAACTGTGAATCGACCCTTACTATGACGACAAGGCTTACATGCCTTAACCATTACTGTTCATTTAAAGTAAAATTTCAATTTGTCTCAATTCTTCTCATCATAACAGCTGCTTTTAAATGCTATTTTTTGGTTGTTTACCATAAAATAAACATATTTTCATTCATTTTATCATTTTATTTGTTTTCTCCTCATTTCATTTTAAAATACACTGACTTTGCAAATGTTCATCAAAACAAAAGTATGGTTGAAATGAAAATGCATTAATGGTCTCATATTGTTATAAACTAATTATAAATATAAAAACCCCCTTATTATAGCTGCAAAAATTTTCGCTATAATAAAGTTAATTTGGAATCCCGATTTTTAATGCATTAAATCTAATATTTTTATTTCAATTCTTTTACTTCAATTTAAACATTAACTGTTATTTTTGAGTTTCCAATTATTATTTTAATAGAAATCAATTAAAATTGAACATAATATGAGACAAACAACTAAGCATTGATAGTCGTCATTCGGTGCGCAAACATTCAGAGATTTGTACTGAACAGTAATGTAGAACTAATTAACTTATAAATTAACAAAAATTGTCAGAGTCTTCATATAATTGATGATAATTTAAGTAAAATATAGGAAACTTACTTATAATAAATGAACATTCAGTCTATGCTTCAAGAATTACGTAATAGTTATACCTTATGCTTAATAGCAATGTACAAAATATGTTTTATTTATTAGCAATTATTTTAATTAAGCGAATCTTTCAATAGAGTCTTTTCGACGCTTAGTGAAGTCGGAAATACAGTTGAATTACGATTTGAGTTATAAGTTGAACACTTTCTATCAATAAGTTTATAATTCAATTATGAAAATTCGAATTAAAAATTACATTTTCAAACCTTTCAAACCTTTCAAACCTTTCAAACCTTTCAAACTATCTGTAAATATATTTATAAATACAAGTCTATTGCAAACTCGTTTCTCAAATGGCATTATAATTGAACACATTAGTGGAAAATTCACTCTAATTTGACAGCCAGTGCACAAATTTGAAAAGCATTGAACTTAAATTCTTGAATAAAACTTCGATTGTTAATAATAACAAAAAATGCTGATCTTATCAAAATTACTTGAGTTCATTTACATGCATTTATATGCATTGATCTGCACTACAATAGGATCCACTTTATTTCCAAATTCGATTTTACTTCTATTATGAAAACCACTAAATTTATTAGATTTTAAACTTTGATTAACTTCTAAGCAAAATAAATAAATTAGAATAATGATTTGTTTTTTAACCATGCTTCAAATAATAACTTTGAATTTGATTAATTCATCTTTTCATTTCAAATATCAAAGTTGCCCTAAAAGAGAATTTAATCTATATTTTGCATTTTCTTCAGATTTCCATCACTTTGAAATAAAAAAAAATATTAACAGAACAAAACTAAGTATAAAATATCGATTTGAAGTAAATTTGACTTTTAGCTTTCATCAAAAAGAGCGCGCAATAGATTTGTTCTGTCTGTCCGTCTGTCGCCAAATAGATCGAGAAAACGGTGAGAGCTATCAAAAAACTGATTTTATGTTTATAATCAGTGTTCCTGTGAACCTCTAAAATGACGACAAAAGTCTGTGTCCAGTGACCAGTGGCCAAGTTACCGACGGAAAACTGCCGATACTAATGCTTTACTATGGAATCGGTTAGAGATTTAAAAAATACATTGGGCCGCGCTTATGTAGACAGTCATAGGCTGTATACTTTTTCTTGTTTTAATTATTATATTTTTCTTCTTTTTTAGGATTTAATTTACTCATTAATCAGTTGAATCTAAAGACTTTTTATTCTTTCATTTCCGTTAAATGATATCTAATTCCTTAAAACTACAAAAAATCAATGAACAATCAATTTTTTTAATCAAATGGATGTATAATTAAAAACAGAGGCTTCAAAAAACTTTTATGAAATAGAGTTTTAATTTTTTGAGCTGTGAAAAATAGCTACAAAGTTGCAATTTATTGATTATTCTATTGGCTGACAGAACTAATATTAGAATAGCACATAACTCACGCTTATTTATTTTAATGTAATTTTATTTTCTGTTTCTTTGTATTACACCATAATTTAAAATTATAGAACCAATACAATTAGAATTTCCAAGCGATCAATTTTAGGATCAATTTATTATTCAGTTTGTTTTTTGTTTATTTGAAAGAATTACATAATGTATTTATATTTTCATGAAATTTTTGAAACTTTCATTGAAAATAGCAAAACAAATATTTATTGCATTTAAAATGCCTCAGAGTTAGTAAGATATTAGTTTCGTAATCATTTTAAAATTGTCAACAGACTATATATTATTTATTCCGTTCATACTTACAAAACAAATTCTGAATACAGGCAATATTCTTACTGAGAAAATACTATCAAATACTAGTTTGAACTCAATTTTTCTTCATAATAATACTGTTTGTCAATAGTATGATATGTTTTCGCAAAAATATTTTCAACTTAATTCAGATTAAACCAGAGAATCGATTCCTTGTGGTTATGAAAAAATTCTGTTTGACTTTTATAAAGCAAACAGCTTTGAAAATAATAGTCTGAGATTTTGTCTGTGAGCTATTGAACTGCTGTTTATTTTAAGATTAAACCTTTTTAAACTCTGACCTGCATCTAATATCTTTAATTGATTAACAATAGAGTCATCATCGAAATCATATTATGAATATCAAGAGGTCAGCATTTCGGGGCTTGAAATCTGGCATTTCGGTAAATTTACTTTTGCTTCATTCTAAAGAATATTGCATTGCATTGAACCCCTATTTTAACTCAAAGAAAGTATTCAATTAAAATTGTCATTTATTAATCGATTTAATTGACGTATTTTTGATATAATTTAATAAACTATTCCTTATTAAACTGAACATTTCGAAAATGATTTGGTTTTCCTATTTTCAAATGAATTTTCAATAAAATGATATTAATCCTAAAAAAACAAAATTGATTTCATGTTCGCATACATTTTAAGCTGAATTTTATTGCAAATACTAAAGTAAAGATTAGATATTGAATTCCTAATAAAACTTAATTTTAATGCATATCCTGTAAAACTTTGAAATTAAATATTCAAAATTAATTACTAAAAATGATAACTTTTCTCATTTTTAGCATCAAATCTCATATCGGTGTTTATATCAAAAGAAAAGGGTGAGACCGTGGCAGCGATGGTCGATAATGGGACCCGAGTAATGGTCCACATCTCCATTGGAACTCACAGTGCTATGAGATATGCAAATATAAACCGCACATCTGTGCTCTTCGTTTCCATATCATTCATTGTTCTTATGGTAAATCAAAATTAAATACTTATTCGCCTTTCATTTATTCACTCGATTTAAACTATCATTTAATTAATCCTAATCTTTAAACTAAACCTATACTCACGTAATTCTATTTCAAAATAGATTATATCTCTCGCATGGCTTATATTCTATTACGTGCAGCGATTCCGTTATATTCACGCCAAAGACATTCTCGCCGTAAGTGGTTTGCGAATTATTTTGAATAAATATTATTTTTAAATAAGCATTAGATAAATAAAAATAATTTATGTATTTTTGGTTCATTTACAACGTAAACAACATTTTTTGATTGTTTACTAGTTTTTTGCATCCTTCAGACAATTTGTGACTCTTTCGCATTTTCATTGCATTCCTAATCCATTTATATCAGTGTTCCTCAGGCCTGGCGGCCCAGCTCAAGACTCTGAGCATATTTTACGCTCAAGGCTCGGCTCAAGACTAAGTGTTTTGAGTCAGGCTCACAATGACTGAGCCTATAAGCCTGAAAACTTTATATGCAGCAAAATTTTATTTTCATATGACTTTATGATATTACTAATAAACATGAGAAACAATAGACTTTTAGAATATTTTATTCAAGCATTAATGTGTTCAGAATCTATGCTCAGTTAAATATTGCATAACATTTAATTTTTTGTCAATAAAGTTTTTACGTTTTAGAAACTTCAATACAAGGTTAGGCTCAGGCTCGCTACCGAGTCTGAAAAGCTCGAACCTTGAGAAACGTTGATTTATATTGCATTTATAGCGCAATGCCTTACACTGCATAGTACGGTAAAGGTAAAGGCAATAAGGTAAAATTTCTCTCAATAATATTTATCTTATACCCGATAATTTATGTGTCCCAGAAGTCTCTATACATTATATAGTTAAGAGATTTCTATTAATGTGAGCGCTTGTTTTAACTGTATCTCTTAATTTACTTAACGTTCAGTATTTCTAAAAATCGCTAATTGTATGTCATTATAATTTAAATAATATTTGGAGTCAAACTTTAAAAATAAAGGAACTGTAGGACACATAATAAATTTGATTTCTTAATTTATTAATAAGATAAGAATTATTAAAAAAACTATTGACTTAAAACTACTATTAATTAATAAGAGTACTATAGTTATATAATAATTAGTTTACATTTACTAAATAACTATACTTATGTACATATTAAAGTGTAAATAGAACTTCTAAAAGGGATTAAAATATGTGCACAACTTTTAATTTGATTAATATCATCCTAACATTAATTTAAACAATAATGAACAAGCTTAATAATAAAGAGATCTTCATTCTTGAAACTGTTCTCAATTAAATAAATGAACACATATTTATAATTAAATATAAAATAATTAATATAAAACTCCTCACTCTTTTCACTGTTTTCTGTTTTTCAGTCTAAATCAATTGGGAATATATTTAATATACATTTTTAAAAAATATTAATTGAATTTGTTGAGCATAAAATGCCAACAAATAAACAAACGTTGCCTAAAAATTTTTCAACATTTTAAGCAAAACTCAATTTTATTCAAATAAAATATATTTTTATTTCTATGCTTACATCTAACTATACATTATAATATCTATACTTTAGAGACGTTTGAGTAGTGCTGCGAAGAAGGCTATGGATAAGATTCCAACAAAAACTATTCGTCCATCAGATTTAGAAAGCATTTTTGAGGGGGAATTGGCTGAATTGTGTCCCGTCTGTATCGATGGATTCAAGACTTGTGATATTGTTAGAATTCTCCCCTGCAAGTGAGTCATTAGTTTCACACTTTAATCAAATTAGAATTTATTAGTTTTCTTCAGCTTTGGCTTTGAATTCATAAAGATTAAAATCCAATTGTATTTATGCTTAATGTTGATAAGACTTTCAAAATTTTGATAACATTTTGATATGAATTGTTACAACTATACAGTAATGCTTCATTTTCTCATTATAACAACTAAAATCAGAATTAATTTAATTTGAATGTATAAGTCATACAAAACATGAAACAGTTCAACATTTAATTAAACACTCATAAAGTAAATATAAAATGTAAGGAAATACTAAAGAGAACTATGCATTAGAATCACTTTAAATGCAAAAATTAATTAAGCTAGTGTTCGCCGGTGGCAACTGGTGCATACTATTTGGGATATTATTAGAAGCTTATTATCGAAAATATAATTAAAAAACTTGTGACAGAAAAATTTATTGACATAATATTGACATATTAGTAGATATCTAAATTTTATTATTAATTTTAATGCAGTATTACTAATATTTAAAGATGAACATAGGCTCGAAAACTCCGAGCTGAGCCCGGCTCGCGTATCTCATAGCCTGAGCCTGTAGGCTCGAAAAGGCTCTCGAGCCGAGCCTAGAGCCTAGGCTAGCCTGGGCTAGTCAATGCATTCAATTATTATAATAAGAAACTTGTCGTACTATGGTTCCTTAATGTTTTAGCTCAAAGCATATCAAAATCGCATTTATATCCATATTAAATGTAATTTTTAAATTAAATATCACATTATCACAGGTTTTTGTGAAATTTCGGGTACAGGCTCATTAGGCTCAACTATCTGAGCCTCGAGCCTGAGCCCTGGCTCATACCATCGAGCCTGGAGCCTAGGCTCCAGGCTAGCCTATGTTCATCTTTACTAATATTAAATGTTAACTTTCTTTAGGGTTATCTTTTGAATTCAGTAGTTTGAGTGTTAATTAACAGTCTTTACCACATTTAAAGGCATAACTTTTAGTAATATTTAACTTATATACAGGAATAGAATTATTTTTAAAAACTCAATTAACTTTAAAAATATCTAACATTCAATTTACTTCAAAATTTTAATCAAAAATGTATGTTTATATTTTCTATACTTTTATACATTATGTGACTATTAATGATTATTTGAAAAACTATATGAATTTTCTAGTTTGAACTCATATCTTGTTAAATAGCATGTAGTTATTGAAAAATGGCTTATTTGTTTAGTCTTTAGTTTGAAAAATTATTAAATAACACACAAGTTATTAATAATAATTAGCTCAGTATTTCCTCATAACTAAAGTATAGCATTGAAAGCAATTGATTTTCAAATTTTGAAAGCAATCCTTTTGAAATATACAGTAAATAAAGCTATACTGCTATAGGCTTAGGTTTTAGAAAGTTGCGTAATATTAAATAATATTAATGCAATTCCAAGTTTTCATTGTATAAGATGAGTATTAAAATCATAGACTATAATATAGTCTCCAAAGTTCTTATTATTAATAATATATTATCCAATAATAGATTATCTTTCACTCTTCTAATATGAACCCTATTTTTATTATTTAAATTGATTTTTAGGCATTTATTTCATAAATCATGTGTCGACCCGTGGCTGTTAGAGAACCGTTCGTGTCCTATGTGCAAAATGGATATTCTTAAATACTATGGATTAGTTGTAAGTTATAACAAAAATAAATTCGAAGCCTTTGAAAATGAGTTTCAAATTGAAACCCACGCTTCTGCATTCACATAATATAATAGTTAACTTAATAACTTTTATTCACTATACTTAACAAATAGTTCGCTGGAAGCCAAGAAAGTATACTTAATATTGATGTTGACTTAGATATGAACCAACATTATTGGCATCGGGGAAGACACAGAAGTAGTAGTGGTGGTGAAATCGAAGTGGTGCACATACCTATATCTTCTCCAATGTCAAGAAGTAATAGGCGCAGACACCGAGACAGAACCTCTCGATCCAATGCTAATAGCACTCAGTCACAAAGTCATTCTTCTTCCTCCCCTACAACACCCGCATCAATGACAGAACCTTTACAATCGACTGAAAATAATTTAAATCAAGAACAAGAGGATAGACAACAAACTCTCAATAATTCAATTGATAGTCAAAATTGTTCGCAATCAGTGATTAAAATAAATTTTGATGAAGTGATTGATTGTGAGCCACTATCGCCTGACACTAATGAGACAAAAATAGAGCTGAAAACTAATGACGACAGCGGTAATTATGACCGCCTATGCAGTGACAAGTATTAAAAACTCTCTTCTAATCATAGTTTAATAAATAGCGGGAAATAAATCTTATTTTTAAGTTATATAAACAGCTTATAATTTCTATAATTTATTAACTGATTATTTTCTGAAATATATTGTAAATTTAATTTATTGATCAAAATCTAATTTATTCAAAATTTGACTACATTTTGGTTTATTTGTGCACAAAATCACAGTTTGCAAAGATCTCAAAGGGAAACATTGTCGCCAATTTGTAACCTATTCGCTAAATATTTTCAGCACACAATTGTCATGGAATTACCAAAAATTCATATAAAAAAGGCTGACCTGCATAAGAGTCATATATACGCTTTTTAATAATTAAATTTTCCATTGAAAAGCATTTTCTTTTTATTTAAAATTTAATGCAATTAACATTAATGACAAAAAGTGGAATTACTCGAAAGGTATTTGTTTTACCTATATATTTCAATTTTCGATTTTTTACGAAAAACAAGATATAAATAGAATTTAAATTTTACCTTCTACTTATAAAACAGTGAGATCTTAATTATCAAATAAAGCTTTTTATATATCAATTCTTATATAAACGTTTATATAAATTAAATTCTATGCTTTTTAATGGAAGGTTTTTTAAGATGTGTTATATATAATTAGTGATCAGCTTTTTCGGCGTAACTCGAATGACAAATTCGGCGGCAATATTCGGATTATTTGGCGTCACGCCGAAAAGGCCGATCACTATATATAATGCGGGTCAACATTTTTTATACAGTATAGATATTTTGGTTATTTTATGACATGACAAATGTGTCATAAAAAATATTTTTCGAATCGGTACCAAATGTCAGGTTTCCTTTTCATTTTTAAAATCCATGAATAATATAATTTATTTCTATTGAAATGAATAATTGAATGATATGCTCAAAGAAATAGTAACACATATTTATAATGGAATTTAAGGTTATGTAAGCTTACATACAAAGCAGACAACTTTGCGTAAGTTTATTACTGGATAAGTAATATAGTTATAATAATATGCGGCACACACTTTACTAGTCTTATGTTTGATCAATTCGAGTAAATTATAGTGAAATCAGAACAAATCTAAAAAAATATAAAGTTCGGAATCTTCTTTTGTAGAAAAGGAAGCCATACAGTAAATAATACAATAAAAGGAAAACTTTGACTCATTGGTAATTTCTCATAAAATTATATTTGAATAATATTTCAAACATACATTACTGGTCGACTAACTTAGTTTCTATCTTTGGGTAAACTCTAAACTCTAAGAATTAGAGGCCTACCAAAAACTCAATGGTCTTGTGCATCAATTTTGCTCAAAAATTTTCTCAGTGGGTGAATAAGACACTGAGTTAATTAATGAATGAGTTAATTAAAAGACAACAATTATAGCGATAAAGTTATCATTTACTTACTTTCAATGTAATCGACTTGTGCTTAAAATAAATAACAAATTAAACATACAAACGAAATAATTGAATTCTTTATTTCAAAATATAAATTGATTTTATTAATGCTGAGGAGCGAAGTCACAAACATCGTTTGCTAAACCTTATAGACTTTGTTTTATTTCCAAAAATACTTAATTACGTGAAGACCACTCAATGTACTCTTTTTTGCAGATTAAATATTTATTATATTTTTAATCTTTGGGCTCAACTTATTTCTATACGAGTTTTTAATTTTATTAATCCTCACGATTCAGAAGCAAAAGTTGAATTGTACTCAACCAACAAAATAAGGATACATACTGTTTTAAATTGAGTTTATTATTCAAGAGCTCTGTATTATACTTGCATAAGACGGCATAAGACGGCTTAAGAGAGAGTATAAGAAACTCTATACTCTGTTAAAGTACGGAGTTTTCCATTGAAATTGATTTTGAAAAACTTTAATCAAAATAAATGTGTCACTCAAAACACATTTCATATGTAACTGCTTTGAGGCATATTTCTAGACTTTGAAAACCAATTCATATTTTATCTTTTTTGGGATTAAAAACCTTATTTTCAACTAACTATATATACTGCACAGTAAATGAGGTGTAATTACTAATTATGAATTGTGTACAGCCCTTATATTTATATTGTTTACAAGTGGATCAATTAAATTTGAATAAAACATAATTCTGTGTTCATTTATTTTGAAGATATCTTAATATTTTTTGAAAATCATGTAAACAAACAGATCATAATTTAAGATAAATTTGATGTAATTTAATAACATTTAATAAAATCTATCCTTAAATTATTATTTTAATAGTAATTGAAATTTTTAAATAAAAGACTTAGAGATTCTTTTATTGAATAATAGAATCTTAGACTGAGAGACATTTATTCGCTTATTATATAAAATGTATTGATTTTCAAATGGATCAATACTGGTATTACTTCTGCTCTTCAGAGATTTTGCCTCTCCTTTTATTCGATCTGTTCATACAGCATAATATGAACCTTAAAAAAGATATACAATTATCTTTATAATGATTTTTCCTTATGCTTCACAAACACACAGATATCTTACATATAAATAGAATCCAAAATAAAGTAGAGATTAAATTTACTTTACTTTTATATATTAAGCTTAAACTGGGAATTATATTACGCTTTATTCTGAGTGTATTATATTAAATAGAGAGAAAATTCTCTTGTTTTCATTGTTATACTAAACAAAATGCTGAAACAAGTAGTGAGAAATGGTGTTCCAACGCCATCATATCAACCATCGGCAAAGCCAGTGAAAAAACTGTTTTTCGCTCAAAATACATGCCAGCCTATGATCAATACAATTAACATCAATTTCAAGCCTTTAACAGTTGATTTGTGTCAAACGCGTTGGTTTTTTATACTATTAATAATCGTTGGCTGTATTGCAATATTTAACTTGAGTATAACATACTGGATAATCAATGTCCTTCATCTCACTAATGTATGTAACACTAATAATACTTTATTGCCTTATTTATTATATTTGTTTTGATTGCGTAAAAGCGAGAAACTCCCGAATGTTATGAACACAATCAAGTTTTTCAAGGATCAACATTAAGTTTAATTGAGGCGATCATCAAAAATTAAAGTGCAAACATCAAGTCTAATATAATTTTTTGATAAATGTGATTCAGTTCCCAAACTAGAAATTTTTGAAGCTTTTTTGGGAATTAGGAATAAAACAATCTATTAAATAATTAACATTTTTGGTGAATAAATTGACTTGTTTTTGAACAAAAGCATAACTTGAAACCTAAACTTAGAAAAAATTAAGTTAATAGATAATTCTCATAATTATGATTTTTTAATTAATGATCTCAGTCTTTCTCATAATTTGAATAATTCCTTATATCTGACATCATTTCGAGAGTTAGGATACAGTAATGCTAGAACTATCCTTCCGATGTCTTTTCACTTTTTCGAATTTCATTTGACTGAATTTTTTTTCATACGGATAACTTAAAATACCGGTAAACTCTTTTCGTTAATAGGAGTTCCAACTAAAAAGTAGAATTCTATTAAATAAACTATTTAAGCATATTTCAAAAATTTCTATACATGAGAATTTATAAAACTTAAAATACTGCATTATTTCAAAGCACACTAATAAATTCAAATATTGTAAATCTTCTAGATTAGTGGGTTATATTAATAGATTATTATCAAGTAAGAAAGGCGCTTTTTTGTATCGGGAACGGTTTTATAGATTACTGCCTGAAATTACATTAATTTGAATTAACAACAAGTTCATTCAATTCACCTCATTTAACAAATTTCTTTTGATTTTCTAATCATTTTCATTGTAAAGTGTGCATAACAAACTTTATAATATCTGTGTAATATATTTATATAAATATATCTATACAGTACTCATTGTAATAAATTTATATTAATTTTTTCATTACCTTTTGTTATTTAAATATTGAACTGAATATATTGAAATTTGTATTATACTTTATTTAATAGATTTAACATTTATGTAATTAAAATCAGAATAGGAAAAGCTTATTTCAAAAATTTCAGGCAAATGAATTTCATCGAAGTGAGATATAATCATCCGTCCTAGGAGGGGTCTAACACACAAGCATTATGAGATCAAAACTAATAAAAACGCTGACTTCGAGCTTAAAAAATGTTGCACTAAATGTGCAGAAACATTAAATTTTGAAGAAATGCGAAACCTTAATCATAAGGACTACACAACGAACCACTTGCGTTTAGGGTTTTATTCTTTTTATGTACAAGTAGAGTAAATGACAAGGCTTTATGACAGTGAGCCTTTTTTTAAAAATAAGCCTATCGTGCTATCGGCCAACAGAACCAAAATAAACTAATTCTAATGTTGATCTGGTGTTGATTTACACCAAATAAAATAGTTTGGTTGCTTTTTTAGACAAACTACAATAACCCGCAACTCAGCCGATCAGTAGGTGAACACAATGATTCAATAAATTCTTTCTAATTTCTAATATATTATAGTATACACAATATATGCGATGAATCATTTGATCTCTGGTTCATAGTTTAGAAAATTTTGTTTAATTAACTTTAGGTATAGAATAATTTGGGATTTTGCACAGAAAGCACCACACTTTAGTAAATTACAAATGCGGAACACTTAAATTATCGCAATTCAAGGTTTCAAACATATCATTACCTGATCGTTATATGTATTGCATACATACAGTATTTTATATACTTGAATGTCATTCAAGTTTTTAAAAAAAAGTTTTGCTTCATTATAGTGAATAAAAGTAAAACTAGTGCTTAATCTTTACTATCATTATATGACAGAATGGTCTCGGATATGGATCTTTTATATTAACAAAGAAGGGAATTAATATTAATGGTGACATCATATTCGACGGATCACTTGAAGCCAAACTAATTAAATCAGTTGATGCAAAACAAGCTTTAAATTTCAATTCTGACGATTACACAAACATTGTATTAAAAAATAGTGATTATTTGGAAAATAGTATGACTTTAGGTTAGTCTTATTTCTGCTATAATTGAATCGATAGAACTCGCAAAAGAAATTTTCAATTTTCAACTGATCAATAAAATAGAAAAATTAGGAAATTGTATATTATTATAGAAATAAATATTCATTTGTTCGATATTTTAAAAACAATCGAACATTATTGGGTTTATTAATGAAAGCTTTTGGTTGAGATCTAAGAAAAGATATTGTATTAATCTAATAAATAATTTAATATTTATATTGAATAACAGGTGAAGGGAAGCTCGAGATTCAAGCGACAAACTTTCAGATAAGATCCACAAATCCATTAAATGTTGACAAAATAGATGACATATTATTCAGCGTCGAACCAAACGAAATAACAACATATACACAAAATTTTATGTTTCCGAGTTTGGGAGGATATAAAATCATAAACTCATTGGAGACTAATTCGATTCGTGGGGATCTCTTTCATGACTTAAGGTTAACATTCAATAACTCAATAACAATATAATTATAATAATTATCTAAATGTTGAAAAGGCTCGAGTCTCGCACACAACGGGTTAATATTGCTGCAGAACATGATATTTATTTTGATTCAAGAGGTGGTGATATCCAAATCATATCACTCAATGATATTGAACTCACAGCTAATGATTTGATTGCTTTCAATACAAGAAGATTAGAAATTAAACATTTGAAGAAATCTCATGTATTAAATGTTGATTCAGATAACGCAATAAAATCATATCAAGTAAGTGATGATGATTTGCAAACCTAACCTCTATTATTACCTGCGTTTGCAATTATTTGATACATAATATTCTAAATAAATATATAAATAATTAAGTTTTCTTAAAGACATTTTCTAAAAATAATTTACTTTTTAAGTTATGTGTTTGCGAATCCGGTCGATTGTTTGCTGTAAAGCACGACAGCGTATGCAAAACAGACGTCGAAACCTGTCAGAGCAAAGCTGATGGCTTTAACACTGAAACCAATGGAATGTAGAAATTTTACTTATTTTTAGCTTAAAGACTACACCCGATCGAGAAATTGGATCAGTTTCTAATTGATTACATTTGACTTTTTATGTAAAAATGTAGAACCAAATCAAAAAGAACCAAAGGTTAAAAGTTGAGATCACTGAATGATTAACGAGATTATATTTACAACAATGTAAAGGATGTTTCGCAAGATTTACATCAATTATATTACAAGTATTTGAATAATTACAACTTTTTGTCATTAGTATTAAACTTATATAAACAAATTATACAAATTGAAGATAAAAAATAAATCTTAATTATACACTATGCCTAAGAATTGACTCAATTCTCAATACAACGATACATACAATTGATTTTGCCTGCAATTTAGTTTGTGCTCTCAATTTGTGCCAAAAAGCCTTTAAGAACCTCCGGCAGGCCTTTTGTCTAATGAATTGTGAAAAATTGTCGAAAATCAACATTATTAGAGAGACTTTAAATTGAGAAAACATTTAAATTATTTTAACTAAAATATCAGTTACAAGAAACTAAATTTAAATAGAATCAAGAGTTCACATCTAATATCAGCAAAACATTATTTTAATAAATATTATTATCAAATTCTAAACATCATTTAAAACGATTATAATCTTCAACTCATTTAAATTTGAATCTAAGCTAAGAGACGGTTAACAGTTGAGGAGTTTCTTTGACAAGTCTTATAGAATGTCTCATTCAATTGAAATATCATTTAAGCTTTAGTTTCTTGAATTTATATGGGATGTAAAGTATTTTCAATAGATTACGATAATCTATGAGACCGTTGATAAAAACAAAGTTAGTTTCAATTTTGGACCGATTAGCAAATGCTATACGAATTGTTTTGCTATAGTAATATTTGACTTAATAGTAAATTATAAAATTTTGTTAACACAAAACAAACTTTGCTTTAATAGACTGTTTTCTACAATAATAAAAGTATAAAAATGAATTAATCGGCGAATTATAATTAATGAATTAATTTGTTTCAAGAATATATGTAAATATCGTTGAATTAGTTTTAATACTAGCACTACATAATAACAATTAAAATGTTTTAATATTTCATTAATAATTGATTGGGTGTGTATTGAATTCACTTTACACTTATACCTGTAATTTGTCCCCATTTGGCTCAACTCAGTTATTGATTTGTTCTAAGCATTCAATAGTGGGTAAGTTGTTTGTTATTTATTAGATCTTTGAATATTGATTTTCAAAATTAAATCTTACTTCAAATATAATACTAGTATTAGAATATTCTCGAAATTGGCCTCAACTCATGCTTTCAGAATCAGATTAAATGCGGTTTCAAGTGTCAAATGAGACACTTGTTTACGAAATAAAATACTAAAATTACTCAATTAAATGAATTGAAAAACACAAATATTTATAAAATGCATTTTATTCATATCCTTCAAAAATAAATTAACTTTTTGTAATAATTACTGTTAAAATATTTGAGACTTCACTTTATGAGCCAGTGTTTGTTGAAGACCGTGACTGCAACTGTTCACTATCAACATAACAAAAAAAATGCTGAGGAAAACATTGATTTACTTTTGCTTATAAATTAATTTGTTTATCATAAGTTATTCACTAAATGTCTGCAAAACTAATTGACTGAAAAACATCTTACATAACATACAATAAAAAAATCAAAATAAATAATATTTAAAGTCTAAGGTAGTAAATGGCTATGTAGAAAAAAGTATGTCATTAACGCATTGCACTTGAACTGGTTGTGTATGATATAAACAATAACAATACACAAGTACGAAAAGGATACATTGAATTACTCAACTGTTGTAACTGAAAGGCAGATAAAAATAAAGTTTTAATTCAATGAAAGCATAAATCAATACAATCGAGAGTTAAATTCAGTTATTACTTACATTTTCGATGAGTTTAGACATATTCTCCTTTGCCATTCGCTTTCCTTCCTCTGTTTGATGACTGCAAACAATTTAATAAACAAAAGTTGATTTTGAGTTAATAATTAAGTTTGTAACTTTACGTCACTATACAACACACCCATAAACCTCTTGCTGTAAATTTAAGTCAAAATGCAGTCGCGCGAGCCTTTCTTGCTGTTCACGAACCGCTTCCATTTTCTCGAAGGTTATGTCTTGACCTAAATTTGATGAGAAACAAAACAAGGAAGAAGATCACAATGACATCAATTATATTACACAAATAAGAGTCAAGAGCACTAATTTATAAATATTATTAATAAGTTTTTAACATTTTTCTCATTAATCGAATTGTTGTCTAAATTTTTAAAATAACAACTTTTAAACTAATGGCAAAAGAAGACTATTGAACAAAATTATTTTTCTTAAAATATAAGTTAAGAGCAAAATAACTCACCGAATGCTTGAAGTTTTCCAGAGTGGAAATCGTCGAGTAGTTGCAAGAGAGTGTTCTCCATTTGTCGCACATCTGTTATGTCTGAAATAAACGAATGGTGAAGTTGGCTGTCATGTTGCGCTCGTGACAGGCCATCTGCCACTTTCGGATCATTCTCACAATTGTGACTACAATGAGGAGTGGGAGTCGCGTTCGCAAACACATTCGACGGACGCAAACTTGATATACTTTTGGAGGCGCTCGCATTCAAATTAAAACGTGCTTTTATTTGGTTATGTAATTGTGACACAAACGGACCTGCACGTCCCATCGATCACATGCACGTCCCATCGATCACATGCACAGTCATTCAGTTGCAAATTAATTAACAAAATAAAAAAAACAAAAGTGTTAATTAAATCAAAAACATGCTCAACAGTTAGTTTAGGTTAACGAACATCAGTTTAAAAAATAATAATATATCAACTTATTATCGACAAATCGGTAACTAATAAATTTAAACGCAGCTCAAGTTTGATATATATAATTAATTTAAAGAGAGCCCTAATATGACGGTCTAAATGTTGGCCAAAGATTCGACGGTTAAGTAAATTAAATGTTTTTTTTTGTATGTGAGCTGAAACTTATTGCAAAAATAATTAGAGTTTATTAAACTTATTATATGTACTCTTCGTTGTAATCATTAAAGTAAAATAATAATTGAGCAAAAAATAGATAAACTTTAGTTAATTCTATTGATTATACTTATATTCAAATTAATTTTAATTTTTGAATAAAAATTGATTATTTGATTCTTCTGTAAAGGCTTTCAACTTAAGGGTTCTTTAACTTTGAGTTTATGTGTATTACTATTGAAAGAGTTGACAATTCTTGAGACAAATAAACATTATTAATAAATAAATATAAAAAAGTAAATTAAATTAAGAAACTTTCACTTTTTCACAATAAAGGCACTAATATTTAAAACTTTATGCATTAAAATATAAAATTGATAGAATAAAAGTGATTTCTATTGAAAACATCAATAATCTATTCATACAATTATTGCTTTCAATCGAAGATACGCTTCAATCAAAACAAGAGTCCAATAAATCTTTATTAATATTAATTAACAATAAAATAGGTTTTAATAAAGACATCAAAACAGTCATAAGTTTAATACAAGAAACAAAAGTTGAGTTTTTTGGTTAAAACAATCGTATAATTGAACAAAACATTAAAATTAAGAGCAATTGAAAGCTTTTGAAAGCAGTTGAATGTGATGTGAGTCAGGATTTCAAATATGAATAACTGATAAATACAAATACCTGTCAATTAAAATATAATTTTAATTATTTTATATTTTTCTTAAATAATAATTAATTAATTAATCAAAAGTGCAATAAAACAAAATTACAAAAATTAGTTTTAAATGATTTGATATCTATTCAAACCTTTAGTTTTTTTGTTATTAATATTTGAGTTATTATTAGTTTTCTTAACATTTTTATCGCTTTTATAGAGAGAAGTCTTGCAATTGTTATCACTATTTAATTGACTTTTTGACTGATTTTCAGTTTTCTCATTATTTGAATTCATTTCAGTTTTGTTACGTCTTGAGTGCCATTTAGACACCGGTTCCGGTCCCGCGATCTTAATATTGATTGACTTATCATTTGATTGCATTTTAAATATTTGTTCAATTCTTTAAAATTAAGTAAATTGTGACTTATTTGCAAACAAAATGAGATTTTGCTATTGTTGACAAAAATCTCATCAAAACATATCTAAACATATTATGCAATACTATTACAAACTGTTTTCACTGCTTTCAAGACCTCTATTGACTGCTTCATAAACTATTAATATATTAAGTTATCATTTAATCGGATTTAATCACAAATGGTTTCACTTTTAAAGTAAAAACTTTTTCATTTATTCAATTAATTGGCATTAAAATGCATTTTATTTTGTTTTGATGCAAATATTTTTTGACTAAAACTGCATTAAATAATGGAAATGTTTCAGACATTCATTTGAAAGCATATAATAAAGACCTAAAGGGAGAGTCAAATGACAACATTTTCGCGTTATTTATGAATTGGATGTATTGTTGATCTATATTAAAAGCCAAAAACGTGATCAAATCAAACAATAATTTATTGTTTTTTATTTTTAACCTTAAATTAGATAAAATTAATAATTTATATAATGAGTGATAATGTGATCGCTGAAGATAATGTTGAGAAACAAGAGGACAGTACTAATAGTCTGGGAATACCAACGGCTGAGTTTGTGGTGGGTTTGGGTTTGTTATGATTGGCTTTTGTTTTATATGAAAAGCAATTAATTATTAAATTGTGTTTATGTTTATGCTTATGTCCACATCAGGAAGACGTCGAAGAATTCATGGCTCGCACTGAAAACGAATTGAACGCAACGCATGTTCTCAAACGTTTAGACGAATCGCACACTAAGTATCGGTTTATGGAACAGAACTTAATGCAAAAGAAGAGAAGACTTAAGAAACAGATTCCAGACATCGAGACTTCAATCGATGTCTTAAAACTGGTTAAAGAAAAACGAGTCAGTCTTTCATTGATTAATAGCATTCAAATGAATCCAAACATACATTTCCTATAAATTAATATCTATTTGCCTAACATTTGGTAACTTTGTTACAAACTTTTCACTTAAGCCTTACCTAAAACGGGTGAATCCTAGTTTAGTTCGATAGGGGGGTTTCCGACACCCCACCCCAAGTGTGATACATGGTTGAATTGGGCTCATCGAACTGAGTAATTTGATACCTGACTTGACCACCTCCGACCCGAAACTGGCCACAAATTAATAAGATTTATATTCCTTTATTGCGTGCGTTAAGTGCCACGTAATGATAAACCTAACCTAACAATAAACGTTGGGTCGCGAAGGGGGAAGCTGTAGTTCTTGTTTAAAGCACGATATTATATGTATAAAAACAGAGCCAATATGTTTCAATGGAGCTTTACGTTATGTAAGTTGGCCAGAAGTGGTTAGTTTCGGGTCGGTGGTGGCCAAGCGAGGTATCAAATTACTCAGTTCGATGAGCTCAATCCAACGATGTATCACACTTGAGGTGGGATGTCGGGAACCTCCTATCGAACTAAACTAGGATTCACCTTAAACTTAACCAAAATTTTTTTATATTATATATTAAATGAATTGTTTAATATCTAATAATTACCGGCTTCTTAAAAGAAAACGTTTAACCCAACAAATAGTTTAATAATAAAGTGCATTGAATTGAATTTTCTTTACAAATAATTGATTTATTTGTTTAAATTGTTTTATAGGACGCTAAAGAAGAGACAGAAACTCAATTTCTTCTTTCGGATCAGGTTTACATGAAGTCTAGAATTCCGCCGACAGATAAAGTTTGCCTTTGGTTAGGAGTAAGTGTTTATCAATTAGTTTGCATAATATTTATAGTTTTATTAATTGAAACTCTATTAACTTGTAGGCGAACGTAATGCTCGAATATCCCATTTCAGAAGCGGAGGCGCTATTGTCCAAAAACTTTCAAACAGCCACTAAAAACCTACAACAAATCGATAATGATTTGGATTTCTTGAGAGATCAAATCACTACAACTGAAGTAAATATGGCCCGAGTTTATAATTGGGACGTAAAGAAAAGACAAAATGAAAAGAAAGACTCAAAATAGAAGTTAAGCATTATATTCAATGTATAACTTATTATAACTTAGTCTTAAATTAACTAATATTTGAATCTTTTTTACTACATTATCATAATTTCTAATAAATTCTTTAATAATATGAAATTATTTTATAAATTGCTTAAAGTTTAGGTCTCAACATACTTAACATTAATTTTATTGACATTTGGAATAAATGAATCAGAAAAATATATTTAACTGTTTTTTAAGTCGTTTTTTGAGTGAATACATGTAACACCAATTGACTATTTTCTTGATTCTACTGTAATATCAGTCAAATATGGCTTATATAAAAACTATTAAATCGCTTATTTATGATGAGAACCTCTTTATTCGTGAGCAAAAATAAAATAAATATGGGATTCAATTCTAGAGATTAAATAAACTATTTTGTTGACAAATTCTTAAAGATTTGAACGAACATTAATTTTGTTTCATAAATAGTTGGCAAATAAATTATTAAATCAAATACACCTGTACTTATACCAAAATCATATAATTTGAACAACTTATTTAATTAAGGTGACCACCCGTCCAGATATGAGTTCAAATGTTCACAACTTGTGCTGTTTCTTAAATTTTGTGCAAAAAATACGATTAAAAATAAAATTTTTATTGAAGAGCACAACATTTTACCACAACAAAGAAATGTGTGTTTAGCACATTGTGCAACAATAGGCAACAATGT
>JAUJYT010000150.1:0-27195 GCA_033996565.1 Nanhermannia nana
TAACAACTCAATCATTATTGACTAAAATGAGATTCAAAATAAAAATTAATTATTAAGAGTCAAAATACACTTTACGCCCATTGATTGATATATGTATTAATCAGAAGTTAAATCATTTTATGATAAATGCTCTGAAAAATTTATATTTTTAAAACAAATAAATCCTAGACTTTCAAAAAAATCAAATTTGGTTGTGTGCGAAAACTTTTTCTATTCTTTCAATCAATTTAATTAAAGGAAATTACTTTTTATATCTTTTAAGGATATGAAAGAGCGATAGAGAGAGGGATTGTTTTGCTCATTGTATATCATACTCGAAAATTATTAAAATTCTAACTCTGAAAATGAGAAAATTGGCCTATTTTTGCCTCTTAATTATTTTTTTATCGTTACACTATTTTTTCGTCTCACTAATAAACCCATTAATAACTTTTATTTTCCAAAGTTTCTCAAGAATATAATGTAAAACTTTTGGAAACAAAATACCGTAAATTATCAATTAACTGATCGGTGAAATGAATGAAAAAACAAATGATAAAAATTAATAACTGAATGGAACTGATAATATGCAAATTAACCCATAATTGGCCAATTCTTTTCATTTTAAAAATAAGTATCTAAATGTCTGAGTTGACAAACAATACAGCAAATCAATATACGGTATAATTCAAATGCTAGTAAGTTTCACCCATAAGCTTATGTTGATTGCATTTTTTCTATGTTGAAGGTTTTGAAAGTGAAACTTAACATTTAAAACTGATAATAACGGGGCGTTAGCTTTACATCAATACATGTATTCATCTTAAACAAGTCATAATTCAATAATATGTCGGTTCATATATCGAAATCAAATTACAAAAAGAAATGATAGACAGCAAAAATAATTGAAAAATAAACAAAAATCTGAAATTAATTTTGAAGTAATTCAAAAGAAATTGCAATTGTTTTAAACTTTCTGTTGTTGATAAAAAACAAAATTAACTGATACTTAAAGATGGAAAACCTATTTGTTTGTGTGATATTGAAAAGAGAGAAAATCACTGATTAGTTTGCGATACATCTGACATATATTCCAATGTTTTGATGAATTGAAATATTTATAGTAATAATAATTTGATAATAAGTTAGTTTTTTGTAATCTTGAAAAAGTTTCGGTGAATTTGTTTGGAAAAGAGTGAATTACATTGAATTTATTGCACATTGAAAAAGCAAAGAAAAAAATAGACAGAATTGTCACGTATTTGGTGTCTCTCAATAGTATATATTTATATAATTTTTTCAGAGTAAATATTTAATGAATGTATAATTCAATAGACATAATAAAAGTGTGATAAAAGTCAGCAAAAAATATATTGAATTATAATATATATATTTATAATAAAATGCGTTTTGTTTAGTCTAATCCATATGGCACTGGTGTCCGTTTTAGTGCTAAAACGATGAGTATAATTGATTTTATCAAATTTGTAGCTTTCATATCGACTTATATTATATGATTTGCTCAGTTTTTACATTTCTATTAAACCAATAAATAACTGTTTGATATTCACTTTTTGGTCATTTTCTCATCAATGACATAACCAATGACTTAACACTTTTGAGTTAATAATTTTAAACCTCATATTTGTCAACAATACAAATATATTGATGAGTGCCTTAAGTGTTAACGATTGTACGGTACAACACAAAAATGCACAATAAAATCAATAAAATAAAGAAAACCGCGTCATCGAGAAAAACAAGGATATGAGTGCCGCCAACAACAGTTCAAATCCTTATATTCAGCTAAGAAAACAACTTAATAAAGTTTTAATTCATTGTTCACTTATCGTTATCTTCATCCATAGGCTCTTCGATGTGACGATTCGTTTCAGGACTACTGTTATAGAAAATAAATGATTAATTGAATACAATTAATAATAAATTAGAGTTGGGATCAGATCTAATATCTAATAATAAAATAATAAATTAAAGTAATCAATACTTGTGAGCCTGTCTCATAGTCAATGAGGCCAAAGCGGTCACTGTCTCACATTCTTCTTTCTCTTTTCTTTGAGCTTCAAGAAAGTCGCAATCTATGAGATGAGCCCAACGTCTCAATATTGGCCAATGAGATGCTATTTATTGATTAATTAAACATAAAATTAAACTAAAATAACATTTAAATTAATTTCTCATTAATTATGTAATACCGTGAATAGCGATAACACGATTGAGAAGGTCTACAGCGTTTTGACACGGCTTTCGAGTAATTTCTTCCTCTTTGAACGAAGAAATTTCATCTCCAAGAAGTGCAGAAACACATTCTTGAGAACAGTCACAAATTGAAGGCAAATCATACCTATGATTGAAAGAAAGCCAATAATCTTAATTGAATTCAAATATATTAAAGTAAACAGAATTTGAATCATACCCTCCTTCGAGCGCGAGTACAACTTTTCCATTGGCTAAAGTCATCAACTGCTGCGTCATATAACCAAAACAAGTCGAAGACACTTGATATCCGCCCAGAGGTGGCGGATGTCCATTAGCAGAATCAAAACCAGAGGCAACTAAAACGATGTCTGGATTGAACTCTCTTGCGATGGGCATAACAATAGTGCGAAAAGCAGCCAAATATTCCGCGTCACCCATTGGAGGACTAAGTGATCCGCACCAACCGATGTTTATGTTAAAACCAGTGCCCTCTCCGACACCAATTTCTTGTAAATCACCAGTTCCCGGAAAAAAGTTTCCGTCGTCGTGACGATGCAGTGATATATACATCACATGCGGGTCGTCATAAAACATCTGCTGAAGACCATTGCCGTGGTGTACATCCCAGTCAACAATCAATATTTTCTCTACTTTGAGCTTTTGCTGTAACTGTTTAGCAGCGATCGCGAGAGAATTGAAAAAACAGAATCCCATCGCCTGTTGATGTTCTGCATGACTACCGGGCGGACGTACGACAGCAAAACCATTCTGTTATAATGGAAAACAAATGATTCGATTAGTCTTAAAAAGTGTCTACACTTGTGTGATATTTAAGCATACTTTGCAATCACCAGACGCTACTTTTAAGGCCAACTCAATCACACAGCCGGCAGCCATTCTGGCGGCTCCGGCTGTATGCAACTCATTCCAAGTGGTGTCTGAATCAACACCGATCCCACCGCAGGGCAACATAACAAAACTTTTAATCGGAAGATCAGCTATCAATTCAACAAATTAGAAATGGTTTACAAGTTTTTCATATTTTAACAATAATTTTCTTATCAATTGCTTTAAATAATTACCGAGTTTTGTCGCATCCAATTTCTGTCTATTAAGAGGATTTGTACCAAATAATAGAGTGTACGCCTCGCTTTTATATAAAGACAATCAGATATTCAATTAATGCTTAAGTAAATTTATAAGTTAGCAGAATATTAAAAACAAAGTCTGCTAATGATTACCTGTGACATAATTGTATTTCTTCTATAGTGGCTTTTCGCGAACGAACTCTCTGTTCAAATAAGAAACAATAGATTAAAATTATGCAATAATATGATTGCACTACAACTCATTCAATTCAATTAAAAGTCGAATAAATACAAGAAAATGGAGTGAGCCCTAAATCACGTTAGACGTGAACATATCTCCAAACCTCGGCCTAATCCACCCGAATTTCGAATATAATTTAAATTTCATTATTTTCAACTTTCTATAGACTGGTCTAAGAATACTATAAATAAAAATGAGTTTTGTTTGTAGAAACTTCTATCAATTCGGGCTCATTTCGGATCGGATTCGGATTTATGGCTATTATCTGTTTCGGACTTTTTCGGGGCGACTGCTCACAGCCCAACCGAGCAGACATTCCTAACCCTTTGGCAAAACCCTAAAACCCTACTTTTGCGTTTGAAGCAAACCGCCCAACAGACCCATTTGTGAACCATACCTCACATCTGGCCGCTAATCCAGTTTCCTGAAGTCGAGCCCAAATGCTCTGCAGTCTCCCCCCGTGTTCCGGATGATGAAAATTGTCAGCACATATGCATTGATGCTTAAGCATTAGACTGTCGTAAACGAGTCCTGTTGTAAAGACATGACGTGTGGCCACAGCTAATGAGTCTGGACTTCCATTAGGACTGAGAGTCACTAATGGACTCGAAAGCGTACGAGATAATGGCCGCCCCGGATGCGGATGATGTCCGGGTCGGGTATGAGGTGTTAATAAACTGACTGTAGGCTCGGCTTGAAATGAAAGTCTGGGCGACATTAAGTCTCTTTGCTGTTGAAGGAATGCTTCGCGTTCTCTCTGCTGTCGAATAAGTTCATTATCACAAGTATTGGCCACTCGTTTGCTCCGATCAGTCAAATCGATGACCCCATCGGGTCCCACAGGTGATAACGGGCTCTCGTGATGGATCTCATCTTTCATTTCTTGGGCCACCGCAGCTTCAGTCTCTTCCTCAACATTCTCGACCACTTGACTCTTACTCGAGGCTCTGGTGAGAACAGTCTGTCGGATGTGTTGCTTTACTAGATTTCTCTGCTGTTGTTCATAAAGCTGTTTCTCGCGAAAGTATTGTTCACTTTGTTGTGGCGATAAAATGATTCCTTGAGCTCCCGGTTGTAACATAGGATGGCCTAATGGCAGGGGAGCGCTCTGGGTTCGGCCTAAAGGGCGCTGAAGACTTCTCTGGAGTCTGGCCTGAGCTACTTGTGAGTCTGTTATGACACTTCCGGGTGGGTACGGATACACACCACAGCCACTTGTGATCGAACTGGCGGGTGATGTGCACGACTGAGAGAGGGCTGTTTGTGAATTCCTGGTCTGCTCCAAAACTTTCATTTGCTGCTGAATATAACTCGGACTTGTGGGCGGAGTGAACTCACCTTCAATTACTGCAATCAACAGAAAACAATATATTTATCATTAATTGAGTAATTATGTAATCATCTATTTTGGTCTTCTTTAGATAATAATAATTACCCGGTAATGAGGGATAGAATGGCAATGCGGATGAAGAATGGTGTGCATGACATGTATTCAATGGCATCGCAAATCTTAGTGCTCTCATTTGGGCCTCACTTACAGTTGTTATGGGTTTTCCAGACTCTTGAAGCTGCACAACAAGAACCAAAACAATATAGAAACAGATAATCTTTAAATAAAACCAAACCCCACACCAAAAACAAAAAGTATATAAATTATAGAGAAAGCTGTAAACGACTTGTTCTTTTCTAAACTACCAGAACCTCATGTTTGTGAAGATGCTTTTAAAAAAATAAATTGTCTCATCAAATAATATATACAATATTATTATTCTACAGACTGTCTGCTTCTTCTGCTCTCTCTTTATCAAAAATAGAATTCTTTCTCTTCAATTAAATTCGCAAATTCTAGACATAAAAGCGCTTTATATATAATCATTTTGTTTAATATACTGTTTCAACAATAAACTACTTTAAAACAAAATTAGAGTTTTATTATTTAAGTAACAGAACATTATATGAAATAATTTTGTGTGAAATGAGTCAGTTTGTCAAATGTTGCGCTAAACCATTATTCTGGTGGTAATGACTTTTGGTAAGAAACGGCTCGATTGTAAAAAATGTTACATTAATTCATTAAGAAAACTTACACTAACAACAGCACTGGTTGTAGTATTTGGTACGTGTGGTCTTCCAAGTGATATATTTGGTAATGAAGGCGATGAATAAAGAGTTAGATCACAAACGCTGCCCTGATTTAGTGAACTGAATGGTGATTGACTCGGCTCCTAATCGGCATAAAAAAGTTTTTATTAAATATTTTTGTGTCATTGAGTGCTTATCTTTTGTTTTACAATTTTATTTCTTAATAAATCATAAGTTTAAGGGACATAAAGTCTACAGTAAATAAAGAAATGGTTTTTTCGTTATGATAAACAATAACCTTTGGAACGGCAGTCAATAACTTTATAACATTAAGACATTTAAAAAGTTAATTCTAAGAAAAAATTTGGCGCTCTTTTGACTGCATTTGTAGTAAATTTGTGAAGACTAAGAATGAAAATTTGAGCAAAAGTGAAGCCAAAATCGAGAGATACACACAGTTTGCTATTTTGGTAAACTTGTGTTAACTCCTGTCAGAGACTGGGAGATGCGCTAATTTAAGATGAGGACACACGTCGTTTCTTTTTGATAAGTGGATCCCGAAAAATAAACAGTGCCAAGGCTTCCATTCTGTAATTTTGGCAGTGCTTTGGCAATGGAAATACTTAGTTGTTATGCCATCGCTATTATTAGAATCAGAGCAGATCCTAAAATACTGAGAGATGACGTGCGAACCTTCTCATGAAAGTCAGTTTCGCTTAAATTCTTATTTTTAAACCTAAATATTCGCTTGTTTTTCGATCGTCTCTCTCACACCTCTGTTTCCACTCCCATCGGTATAAAAGCAATTTAATTACGTATACAGAAAAATATTTAGACCAATAACTGAACTGCAAATAATATTTATCAGAAAAAACTTCGATCTAAACAAAGAGATTCACTGTTTTATCTATCAGTTTGTGTGATGTTTTGCTCGAATGTTCGTCGAATGTTTTGCATAAAATGACGAAATGAAAAGTCTGTCAAATCGCTTAATAAATCTCTTTGGAAGATAATTAGCATAGAGTCAGACAGACACTCATGTGATTACATTTTGAAAAATCTTAAGACTAAAGAATAAGAGTTACACTCATTTCCGCAAAAGGACAGCTAAATAAACAAAATTTTTTAAAATCTTAATCAGTCTTTTTCTGTCTTTTAAATACACACTTTCTGTCTCAATCACTCTTTTTCTAAATCAAATTATAATAAATAAAAATTATCGCAAAGAATTATCACTTTTTAAATATAATTAGACCGGACCTAAACTCATAAGACATTCCGAGTGTTAGTTATCATGAAAAACAGATAATACAGTATAAAGATAAAGCATAAAGTGTTGACAAACCTCCTGAATAGGTGTACTGCCAGCGCTTGACTGAAAGCTAGAATGGTTGGAACCACTCGGCGGTGACTCTGATAAGCATTCGGGTATACCATTACCTGTGATGCCGTCTGATAGTAAATAAGTGTTGACATTAGATTTTGGATAACATTAAAATTCTATTAATTATTTGTACCCAAAAATTAAATTTAAATATAACTTAAATATATTATAATTAAATTAAGTTATTTAAATATTAGTTATATTAAAATTAATATTAAAAAATTAGCAAAAAGATGCGATCATTCACTTCAAGTTAAGCTAAACTATTGATAGGTTGCAATAGCTTTTAAATAATGGTCTCTAATTAGTCAATCTATAGATTAATATATTATTATTTAGTGCTATTAATAGAATTATTCAAAAAACGAGTACATACTAGTTAATTATAACAAATTAATTGCATTAATATAAAAATTCATATTAATATATTATGATCTCATGCGTACTTGAGAGAGGAGTCCTTCTCTTGAGAGGGGATGCTTTATCTTTTCGCCTGAGTAGTGGCGAACTACGGCGTTGAATCACTTTCTGCTTCAATACAGAACGAACCTTAAGATTGGGCTCAGACGCTATAATAACAATGACAAACATGCTGAGCATTAGAGGTGATTAGTGTTTACACTTCAGGCACAAAATTAAGTTTATTTCACTTTTCATTTCTATTTAGCAGTGTTTGGTTAGTACACAAATTCTGTAAGTTTTTCAAATTTATTTTTTACATTTTCTTTGTTCAGTGAAATCATGTAAAGAATTGGAAATGAATGATAGGAATAAGGAATTACTCTTTTTTTTTAATTTCTCAATATATTTGTTTAAGTGTCTCTTCGGATCGTTTTATTTTCTCAATTTGAATGCTTACCAGTTTTACGGAGTGGAAAGTCATTCTCATATTTCCCAATAACAGGTTGCCTGCAATGGAGATTCAAGTTCTCATTATTTAAATTCGTATAAAATACTTTTTATTAATCTTTCAATGCATTGGCAAAACTTTGGATTCTCGATGAAAGTTCTCTAATATGAGTCTTACAAGATTTGAGATTATATTTATAATATGTTTATTTAGTACTTCACAAAAAATTATCTTCTATATGATAAGTGAATTTAATTTCTAAAATTATATGACATCAGAATTCCTTGTGTTTCATGTTATAAAGTACTCGAATTATTCAAATAAAACTAAATAAATAACTTCTTTTTGAAAACTATTAATAAACTGTAACTTTCTTTAATAGCCGCACAGCTTAAGTCGAATCCAATTTAATTGAAATAATAAATAATTTTAAAGTGAAGTAAAAAGAAATGAAAAAAACTAATAACTCAACAAAACTAAAGATAAATAAATTGTAGAGAAAATTAAATGAATTATAAAAGTGTATAAAGTGAGCAGAATATGCATGAAAATGATCTGTTAATAGTTTTGATGATCACGTAAGTAAAGACTCACCAATTTCTGGTGTTAGACGGCGGAGAGTTATTGGCACTGTTAGCAGCCGCTGCTTCCCGTTGTTTCTTACTTAATACAAATTCCTGTAGCCTTTGTTTCACTTCTGATGATGCGATAGCGCTCTGTTCGTGCTTTTCCTTCTTCTTGAGCGCCTCCAGCTTTTCTTTTTCTGCTCTCTCTTTCTCTACTCTCTGTTCTTCTTCAAACTTCTTTTGTTGTTCCAAATATTCCTATAGATTCATATGTTATAAATAGAATATAAAAGTGTGTTAAAAAACTTCTTAAATTTAATTTCCGTTTTGGGAGTTTCTGTTCGAAAAAAATAAGACAAGAAATAGCAAAGACTCACATGAATTAAGCATTGAATCTAATAATGCTTTTATAAACTTTCTAAATATATTATATGTGGAGTTAAAAGGAATTTTAGAATATTCTATGCTTATAGAGTTGAAGCAAATACTGTACATTGAAAGTAAAAATCATGTTTTTATGAATGGATCAATTCATTTCATTTAGATTTCTATATAATTTAACGGACAATTAATCAAATTATAAAGTTTTAATTGAGTTTAATTCAATTGTATTCATAGCTATTTCGCAATTTCATGTCTTCTCTTATAATTAATTATTTTAAGTACTGGTAATGGAATACAATGAAGAACACGTTCAATATATTATAGCTCATTGTTGTCATTATTATATAAATAATATTCCTATAATAATAGTTTAAACTTAGTTTCTATTTGAACCGAAATAATAAATATGAAATTTACAAAAAAAAGAAACGAATAAATTAAAATCTAATCTCATTTGAATGTAAAAGTTTCAAATAGAATCAAATGCTTGAAAAATGCATTGAATTACTGAACCTATAAATTAGAATTATTATAAGAATTTAAAATACGATTAACTTATTTTATATGTTTACTAACTTAGCATTAAAATTCATTTTGAAAATAATTTTTACATTTTTTGGTCGATTTTAGCCTACTTTTAAGCAAATAAAAAGTTTTGGTTTTTATGCAAACATTATTCATAAAATAAATGAAATTCTTTTAATAATTTGACTAAATTTAGATAAAAATATAAGTTAATATTTGAGGAATTTAAAATATAATATACATGCATTAACTTATTTTAACATTCAATTTAAGGAAATAAATGAAAAAATAGGAATAATATCCTGATTAACTGTTTCAATAGTGTCTTTACAATTCGTCGAATTTCATTTAAACGATTCTGTTTAATAAACATTATTAATTCAAATGAAAATGTTCTAAGAGTTAGCTGTAATTTTGATAATATTTTATTAAATTAAAGCTCATAATTGGAATTCAAATCATTCATGAAAATTCAATTTAAAAAGAATTATAACGACAATAATTAGTTACTTTAAGGTAGTATTAACAAATTTTAGAAAAAATGGGTAACTAGAAAATTATTGTGAAACTATAAACAGTTATGTTCGAAGATGACAAGTGAGAGCCGAGCGTCATATTATATATTTTACATATCATTCCATTTTTACATAAATAATTAATTAAACTGTACAGTACAGGATATGTAGCAAATAAATCAAAATTTATTTAATTAAAATTTTTTTACAAAGTATCAATTTTTAAACAAAAAAATGTTTTATTCAGTTTTAAAGAATTTAGAAATAAAAGCACACAATTTATAGCATATTTGCATAAAATAAACAAATATTGTGTAATAAAGTTTTTCAAATGAAGTTTGTTGATTTGGCACTCAGGTAAACGCTCGGCACCGGTTGTTGTTTTTAGAGATTTAATATTTAAGATAAATGAATGAGTTTAAAAATATCTAATAAAAAGTTAAATTAATATTTTTATTTTAAATTATGTCATTCAAAATGATAGCTCTTTAGACAAAACCTTAGGTCTAATGATTATCTAAGAAAAAATATTAACTTTATCCTTGACTTTGAAAGATTTTTTTTATTAAAAATTTTGACGTAAACATTAATTCAACCAAAAGAGAAAACTAAGTTTTTAAGGCTTACGTAATCTTTGAGAAAATAAACTATAATTATAGGTATTTTTATTATTGCAAAAAATGGGTCTCATTTTTGATTTTAAAATGTATTCAAATGTGGTTATTCCAAGACTTTATCTCATAAATATTTATATTTTATGAAAAAATTTTTAATTTAAACAATAAGAAAAAAGTTAGCTTTTAAAATGTGAAATATAGTAAACATCACTATAAAAAATGATAATTTAAGAAACTTCGCATTTTAGTATCAAATTATTGATATACTTTATTTGTATTTAAATAAAATTTGAAAATGAAATGAAGAAACCGAAAATTGTCAGTATTAATATTTATTTAAATCTAACAAATGCTAAAGAAACTGAAATTAACTGAAATTAAGATTATTGTAAGCATTTACTCATAATCAGACTCGGGATTTCTCGGTAACAACAAAGATTCGGCAATTATTTATCAAAATAAATACAATTTGTATATGAAAATAGACTTAAATAATCATTGATGAAGACAATTAAATCTAATATTAATATTTCAATTGTTCTTTTGTAATAAATTAGCTGTCAGTGAACAACTCAACGGTTAGTAAATACCGAATAATCAAAAAAGTCTGTTCATTATATACTGAATATATATTTGAGTTGTTAGTTAACTAACAATCATTATATTATATGCTTTATATAATTAAAGACAACTTTCTGAGAATAAATTATGATAATTAAGAGAATGAGTTATATTTAGTCATAAATAAGATGTGAAATGAGACTTACGCGTATCCTTTCCTGCAACTGCTTCTCATGTTGTTCTGCAAGTTGTTGCTGTTGTTGTTGAAAATGTTGAAGCAATAACTGCTGCTGTAATTGTTGCTGTTGTTTAAGTTGAATGAGTTGTTGCTGAAATTGTAAATGTTGTTCATGTAATGCGGGATTGATTAATGAATTTTGTGCATTATTCGCCATTTCACGTCCGGAGCTATTATCAGAAACACTTCCAATAAAGCTGACGGAACCGATTTCACCTACAAATTGACAAAAACATATGCTATTACTTCATAAAGAAAATTACTATAAAAACACGAAACAATGTCTTTGAGCAAAAAGAGTGAAAGTAATGGTCTCATTAGCCTTGAATTAGTTATTGGCCATTATTTGCTGCTGCACTAAAAATAGATCTTTAATGACTAAAGAAGGCTAATGTTTGATAGTCTTGTAATCTCTTGTGTAAAAACTTAATAAAATTGCAAATAATTGAGAGAAAGCGAAACCAATATAACACATCAAATTTGGTTTTACTTCGTTTTACTTACTTTATAAAACTTTTTATGGCTTAGTTCAGAGTTTACTTTATTAGGCCATAAAAATATCAATAATTTATTCAAAATATTATACAAGAATATCAAAAATATCATTAAATTGAAAATAAATAATGTTATGATGTTTGAGCAGCTATTTTAGGAATTCGATAATTTTGAAAAATAATTTAGAAAACAATAAATATTTTAAGGAAGGTTATTAAAAATAGAAAGGAAATCCATTGCTTAAATTCATTCAATTATTCAATTATAAAATTAATAAAATTGTTTGATTTGCTTAAGAGATCACTAGAATAGTTATTTAAACTCATAGTTAATAAGACAAAAAACTGCTTATAATAAGTATAACTTTTAGCGACTTTGAAAACTATGAGCCGTGATATTCGAAGTTTATATACAAGACTATAAATTTACAAATATTAAAGAAAAAGTAATTTCCTTCTATCAAATATAGTATCAAATAACAAAACTAATATCAATTAAACTGAATCCTGACCTTTACTTAATTATCCGATTACTCATTTAATAAAAGATTTGGTACTAAAAAGTTTTAATTTTGGTTCAACTTTAGTTAAATTAAATTGTTTCTAAAAATGAATATAATTCATATTTAAGCAAAACCAGAATGTTTTGGTGTAAGTAATGGTGTAGTTTAGGAAACTAAATACTATAAACACTTAAACGAACGATAAGTAAGTTTAGGCAAGTTTTGGGTACTCTATAAAAAGTCACTTCTTTTTTATCTATCTATTCGTTTGACGTTAAGATTTTATCGTTGTATAAATATCAACCTTTAAGACTGCTTTCGTCACAATAATTGAACGAATTTTTGTTATAATTAATCTTTTTTTAATACTAAATATTACAAAAAAAAACGTCAAACCCGCGGAATAAGAGAGGGTCAGAAAGACATTAAGTTGGAAACTGTGTTTTTATTGTGATTTCGTTCGTTTCGCACGTTTTAGTGAACAAATAATCATTTTGAGATTCACAATAAAAACAGCACTAATTCTTGAACCTGTTGTCATCTTAACTATAATTCTTATAATTCTAATGTTCTTAATATGTATCAGACATGAGTCTTGACAATAATTAATAGCAAGCAATTTATTGTATGAAAATACGTAGTTATTCATTAATTAAATCAAATCATTAAATATATTGAACATCAATAGAATAATTTAATAGAAACTACTCTGAGAGCCGCGTATTAAATGAATATTTTCAACCAATAACAATATACTAAGTGTTGGCAATTTTTTTCCTAAAAATTATATTTTAGGTGTCTATTAATTACGTTACGCAAAAGGGGTGAGTAGGGGTCTGAGGCATTTGTTACCAAAGTGTTACAAAGAGAGAGAGAGAGAGAGAGAGTAGGTATGAATACCGTTACATTTTTATCAACAGATTTCAGGCACAAAAATACAAAAATTTTTGAAAAATAAATTTTAGTGGAATTAATCGACAAAATAATACAACGTTCACCTTAGGGGGAGGGTAGGGGTCAAAGCTAAATGTAAACAATGCGTTACATGGTAGGGTGGTTGTCAAAATCGCCGATTTTTGCGTAACGTAATTAATGGCTGCCTCATGTATTGATAGAGATTTGCTGTTGAATTCAGGGTTAAATTGAGTACTTAATGAGTGGAATTTATTCTATTGTTAGTTGTTTTGCTATCACTTTGAAGGGTTTTCGGGAAATTTCTTTATTAAAATAGATTTGGACTAATGATTAAAAAGAGAAGTGATGAGAAGGTTTAACAGTTGTTTTCTCATATTTGATAAGCAAATTAATTATACAGTTATTCTCCAGACTATTGGTTGAAAACATAAGATAAGAAAACTGAAAGTCATATGACTTTAGACTAAATAAAGTAAAAAAATTAGAATCAAATGTAATTTGATTCTAAGTATAAGAAAAATATTGAAAACTCGAATTAATGGCGAAACTAATAAATAATTAATAAATATTTAACCTTTTCTTGGTATGTGATTATAATGGCTATTAATTTCCATAGTGTGACGGTGCGAATGATGTGATGTACTTAATGTTTCTGTGTATAAAATAAGGGAAAAACAATTAAAATATAAGTTAATAATAACAACAATAGCTTTTATACATAGCATGAGATCAAGCAATTAACCTTTCATTGGGTAAAAAGACTGGAATAACATTTTTGTTAAGCGTAAAAATGGTTAATGACAGGCATAAAAATAAATAGTGAAAAACAAATTCTATAAATAGAAACTTTCTCTTTCTATCACAAAAATATGGCTGCAGTAGGTTTGCCATCATTTCATTTGATATAACTTCAACTCACATTTGAGTCTATTTAATACATTAATAGGTAGGGTTTGTATTTTTTGAATTTAGAGAATGGTCACAATATTTAATCCATTTATTGATATTTATTGGTGTGCTTTTTTGCAAGTCTACACTTACTCGTTAGACTCAGGTCTAAGACTATGTGCCAATTATGCTTACCTAACCTTAACTATAATAAATGAGATTTACACCACAAATGTAGTTATCACTCTTATGCTACATTAAAAGCTCAAGTTTATAAATAAATGTTTCACATTTCTGTAACAAGAGGTAAATCAGAAATATTCAGATCATGTGTTTTAACAGTTCAAAAATTTATTCAATGAAATAATACCGAACGAAGTGTTTCCGAGAATATCTACTATGAAATAAATACAATAAATACAATAAATACTAATACTTCATTTTAATTACTAATTCATAGAAATATGAGATTCGATAAGTTTGAAATATTGAACAAAAATTTTATCGAAATTCAGGAGAAAAAAGTATTTTAAGGGACATATGAGATAAAAGATAGTTTACAAGTAAATCCTGCATAAAATTGATTAAATCAATGAATAGGCATTAGAATAAATAGATTTTCCGTTATTTCACTGACTTATCTTCATTATTATATTTATTGCAATCCAAGAACACAATCGACTGATAAAGGAACTGATGTTTGCGAACTGCAGTTTTAGATTCCAATAGTTGCCTCTCTACACAACAGGACAAGGATAGAATGTGAAGTAATGCTCAGTTGCCATTACATATTGATATTGACTGTTCATAATAAAAAGCACTTTCAATATTAAACTTATAGAGAAAATGGTATCTATTTTTTGTACTAAACGAAAAGCAGAAAACATCAGATACTTATTTAATAGTGACACGAAAAGGCGGTCTTCACTTATCAAATAAGCTTTTATTATATAATTTTACTTCTACAGCAAATGATAGAATAAGCTATATATAAACTTTTATATAGATATCTATATGTATATAAATAGATATGAAAAATTTGCGTTCAATTCTATAAAGAAGTACTCATACAGAATAGTTTCCACGACAACTGATATTAATAGCAGTTGTCGCTATACTCTTCGGGTCGGGTAACCAATCGGCGAGAAATGAATAGCCAATTGTTGAAAAAATAAATTCTTTGAAATTAACCCATTGGTAAGATATGAGCTCTTTTTTTCATTAGTATTATATGTAGAACACCTACGCGTAGAATTATTTTCTGATAACAACAGTGAGCAAACCGAGTATTTTTGGTTTCAACTAAACATAATATATAGAAAATTTGATCAAAAACTTGTGTCTAAAAATAGCAGCGCACGTAAACTCTATGTATTCTATTATATTTTGCTCATTTTGAGTCTACAGTTAGGCACTGCACGAAAAGCAAATGCAAAGAGAGTCCATAAATATAATTCTTTAAAAGCGTAGGTTTACGTCATATACACAATGGTAATGGCATTGACAATATATTTACAAAAATATAGATATCACTAAATTGTTGAACTGTTCACTTGGGGCACAAGAAGCTTAATTGCATATCAGAACAAATTTCAATTAATATAATCGGTATCAAAATGAAATTTTTCAAAAATCAATTTGAATTAAAAGAAAAATTTTTAATATAAGGCCAGAAAATAAGATAATCGATTAAAGCGTTTATTTTTCATCGGTTAGTCGTCATAGAATTGATTGTTGAAAACTTGGTATTCAGGCGATAAACTATAGGAATATATTTGGATTCATTGGATTTTCACGTATGCCTATTATTTTGTCCATTTTATTCAATGTAGAGATAAACGGTCCAAGATTTTGCCTCAAACGGTCTCCAGATTTAATCAAATAAGAGAAGTATACAAAATACTAAAAATTCAACCAAAACAAGTGTAAACCTTTCTCTTATGACAGAATGAGCCGATATAATAAAATAGCCAAAGAATAATCAGGATTTGAATTTTGAAAGATTGAGTTTTGTTACCCCTTATAAATTGGAACAGATTTGGAGTGAAACTTGTAATATACAATATCAGTTTATGTTACAACGACATACCTCATTGTAGTGCTGAGGGCTCAATAATTTTAAAACAAAGCTCTATACGATATGAGCTACAAATAATATGAACTCTATTTTGTTGGCCAGCTCTAGGCCTAAAACATCTATCTATTTATATATTCTTATCGTAGAATATTTTTGATAAATATGAGATTTTTGAACTCGAATTTTATGTATGCGTAAAGTTTATAGAGTAAGCGCACAAAAGAGATCAGAATATAGAAGGTTGTAAATGATATATACGAATATACTATAGTTTATTATAAACTATACTGTAAATAGTTATAAAACATAGTGATGAGCAAAGGCTTTGGGCTCACATCAGGGATGGCCAAGGTAGGCTATGATTGTGGGGTTGGATAATTCCAAAATTTTGGACCAAAAAGCCAGAGGTGGTATATAAAAGGGTATTTTTCAAACAAGAGGGATCAGGATAGCTAAGTGGAAAGGTGTCGGACTTATGATCCAAAGGCCGTGAGTTCGAACCCAAACACCACTTCTTTGACCGCGATGTGCCGCATGTACATTGTATTCGAACAATCCCTAGACCCGTAGCGTTAGCCTATGTCGACATGGGGCCCCCGTAAAAATCTTGCGCAAAGGTGGGATCTCCTGAAAAGGAGTTGACCGAGGAAAATGCTAAATGGTATTTTTGAAACAAGTTATTTATTGCTTTAAAAGCTTATAAATGATAATCTGACGCTAAATAACATATCTGAGACCATTCATTTCAATTTTAGACTATTTTTGATTTTTGTGGACAACTAAAATATCCAAAGGATTTTTTCGCGATACATATTTTCGCTTTCTGTTCACTGGGGGGGGAGGGGGGTCGATCTTCTCTGAACCTTATACTCCCCCTTTGGCCGTTTCTGGCTCACAATCAAGAATGTTGAGCCCTTTTAAATGGAAACATTCCACAGAATAAATCATTTTTATTTGGGAAGAGCTCCGAAGTTTTCAAAATTAAAATTAAATAAAAATATATGGAATTTATGAAATTTTGATGTAAACAAATATTAGTCAATCTTTTTATTGATTCTATTCAAGGCTTTGGCATAGAGTTAGGCCAAAAAGCTCGAGAATTTCACATTTTCGTGTATAAATAGATTTATTATGAATTCTAAATAGAAAAGGTCTGAATATTTGATGAGTTATGAGAGAAAATGACTGTTTTTTTATGAGATTGAGTAATATATAAAATGTATAATTTCTATAGTGCTGTATAAGCGATAAAAATAGACGTTATTTAATAGCTTTTCAGCAAATTAATTAATCAATTGTAAGGATATAAAAAGATTTAAATTTTGTTTTTATTCAACTCTTTCATATATACACTTTCCAAATAAGAGAGCGAATCATTTTAAGCACTATTAATAGAATCGAAATTAGACACAACTTTGTAAAACTGGTATCACTTAAATTCGTACTAAATATTCATTATTAAAGCTAATACTGTATGTAAAAACTTATTTTCCATGAAAAGGGGATAATTGAATATTTTTAAAATTCATTAAACAAAAAAAGTACTTAATTTTGGAAAAAATGACTTCTATTTAAAATAAGTAAATAAATTCAATTATATTTTAAATGAAAATAAAATTAATATCTTTTTAAGCCCTCAATTGAAAGCTATAATCAATTATACGATACACTGCATTGATTGGGAAACAAATTAACAAAATTATCACAACTTTTATAAAATAATTGAGAGTATTTAAAATTTAAAGTAATAGTTCAATACCTGAATGATTCAGTAAAATAGTCTTTATATCCATAATAAGAGTGAATCAAAACCTAACCAATAATCGATTCATTAAAATATTTTCAACAGTGGCTTTTGCACAACACGTAATTATAAGTAACTTAATCAACAAACGAATTAAAAGAATGTTTAGTTAATAATAAACGCTGTGAACGATTCCGTGAAGAGTAACTCGCAATGGGACGGACTTTAGGCATAAAACGTCAATTACTATCTCGAAGATGAGTACAAAGAGCACAAATTGATTAAGTTTTATATTTATTAAGTTCAAAATTGAGGTGTTTTCCAAACAAGCGATTCTTTCTCTATTTAGTCACTCAACACAACACTGCAAACACACGGCAAATAAATAATATTTCATTAAAATTATTATCTTAAATAAATAGGACAAATAATATATACGTCAATATTTCCTTAATCGTTGTGATGCATAAGTTTTTCTCTCATACACATTAGTATAATAAATAAGTTATAAAAACATATTAGAAAAAATGCTTCTCTAGTCATGTGATTTATAACTTATTTTCATGAATTTCAACTTAATGATAGCGGTATTACTCTAATGATGATAAATCATTAAAACGACTATAAGTTAAATTTACTTTTTTTGGGTACTCAAACACCGGAAAAATAGTTTATGAGAATTTAATTATTAAACCTAAAAAGTGTTTTAGAGTCTTATTGTGTCAAATACTATAGTCATAGACTTCATTCGCCACAAACCACTAGAAATAAGTGAAAGTTATTTAGCGTTACAATAATACGAATAACGCAATAATACGTATATACAGACTGTTGATAATAAATAATATATAAATATAAGCAGCGAAACAGGTTTACACTTAAATGTATTTTAAGAGCAGTCAAGAATAGAAATCAAACAGAAAAAGTTTAAAATAAATAGAAAGTGTGAGAGTGAAGTGAAAGAGAAAGATAGGAAAAAAAGTTACGCGTTGTCTCACTTTCGTTAGTCGATGGAACAGAAAAAATATGACACATAAAAGATAATTATATAAAAAAAAGTTGAACTACAAGTTTCTTTTCAAACTTTCTCTGAATAAATAACACTCAGATAAAAAGGGATAAGTTTTTGAAAGCTTTGAAAATATAATAGTTTCATAACCAAAAAAATTAGGGAAAAAATACTTTAGTGTTGAAATAATTATGAATGAAAAAATTGCTTTATATTTATGGCAACTTTTATCTAATTAGAGCTCAATAGAAATATTATAAATAAGTTTTTTTTGAAAAAGGGGACAACTTTTGAAATAGGGTATTAAAATTAATACCAATAAAAAGCAACAATTCATTTTAATTACTGCATAATTAATAAAAAAAATTCTATCTTTTGTAAGTGAATAATAATAATAATAAAAATTTTTATAAAAAAATACCAGAAAATGGTTTCATAACAAATGTTAACTCTGAGGCCATCACACTATGATTGAAAAGAGTCCTAAAGTCTGACTGGTCTGAGGCCTCCCTCACAGAGACACATAAGAGCACAGCAAGTGGTTCATAGATAGCAATAATTACGGGCAATACTACTATATTTAATCGCAATAGTAATATAACAAATAAAAAATAGAATATATAGTATGGCAACCACTAAATTATATAAGAAACGCACCTGTTATGAGACGAGAATAAGAGAAAATAAATAATTTCTATTGGAAGAGCAGTCATATAACGCAACGCACATGAACGTACATAACTGTCTATTTCTTTTAATATAACATAATATTTTTATTATCACTGATTTTCAGTTACTAACGACAAATATAACTCATTGCCGGCTATACCCATACATGCAATTTCGCTGTTGTTTTCAATAATTTGTGCCTAACTTTAATTTAATCGTTTACTGATAATGTGTAATCAATTTTAATTGTAATGCACTGTACTTTTTAATCAGTAAAGGAATTAAATTGTTTTCTACAAAAATAGGGACAAAAATAGATTTTCACACTTTTTTTCACTTAATTGTCATTTTTTGTTTCATTGAAACCATTTGTTTCAAACGTAATGCTAATGAGCGACAACAGAATGTCAAATAGCATAATACCACGCATTCAAATAGAAGCAAAAAATAAAGTTATTATTACATCACTTTTCGACTGAAGGATAAATTTATGTTAAAAACGTTTTGAAATCGAGGCAAAGAATTAGATTTAAAGAAACATATATTTATAGAAAGTGGCTCTTTCTTAGGTGAAGGTGTAGTATCTGTACTTCACTCGATCCAAGGTGAAGGTTACCCAACATTTTGTTAGTAAAAAATTAGTATATTTTCAATTTCTTACGTCACGTAAAGCTTACTCAGCCTTTACTTGTATTTAAGAATTAAATGAACAAAAAAATGAACAAAAAAAATGCTTTAAAGATAGTGTAAATAGTGTATCATCTAATTTATGATTAACTTCTATTAAATTTAATCTTCTTTTGTTCCGTCAAATCCCTGAACTTTTGATACAGTTATAAAAAAACAGGGAAATGGTTACACACCATATCTCACTTAAAATAGGATTTTGTGTTCAACTAAATTGAAAATATTTTTTTAAATTTCAAAATAAAACATATGTTTTGCCCAAAATTTGCATTTTTTTATAACTAATTGTTCCGTTAATACTAGTTTAAAGATTATCCGAAATACCGTTCGACACAATTTTGTTTAAGAATTTTAGTTAAACTCGAGTTTTAGAATTTATCGTTTCATCAAAATTCTTGTTTTCAATACTAAGTAACTTCCGGTCAAATAAATGAGACTCAGATAAATGGTATTTAGGCGATCGACATATATCAAGATATAATTTTAGTATAACTTACTTTTTAATTTTGGATCAAATAATTTTGATTTCCTATTAATTTTTTCTTTGCTAATCAACTGATAGTAGAATATTCGCTGAACTTAAAAATAAGATAAAGTTAATAATGAGATTTGAGCCAAAAATTTTTTAATCAGACTATTATTGAATTTATGTAATGGAAAATTTTAGCTTTTATTTGGCTCTTGCTATCAGTTATAACAGTAAAAAATATCAAAATTTAGTGTTATCTAAAAATAAAACTATAATAAATGTCGTCAAACGTGATTCTATTTTGTTTTCAAATTTGTATAAATAGTCAGAATTGAATGAATTTTATTTTTTCAAATAGTTTAAAAATCAAATTAATAGCTCTTAATATCAAAAAGGATTTTAATATTACGTGTATTTTCTTTTAAGTCTATAATTATATAATCAAAACATAAGACGGTTTAAGAATTAATACATTACAAATTGAGGGCTAAAAACATTTTAAAAGCTCAACCAATTTATATAATCTGAATGGTTTGACTTCAGTTTTCCAGAATTTTCTGAATAAAATTCTAAAAAAAATATTTAATTGACTATTAAAAGTCGACAAATATTTATAATAAGTTAAGTTAAACTATGAATAGTTTTTTCAATTTCGAAATCAAATTCTTTCGTAAGAGAAGTCATCAAAATTAAATATTTTAATTATCAAATAAAAAAATTAAATTCATTTTTTTTGTACATATCCATAAATTATTTAATCTATTTTATTAAATTTAAAGCAGTCATTAATTAAAAAACAATATAAACATATTATTCTCAGCAATCAATTAACGGATTTGATAGAGACATAACTTAATTATTAAGATATTTGTAAAGGAATTTATATTTTAAATCCTGATCTGATTCTGATATGAGTATTGAACTAATTGTTAATGTAGTGTAAGAGCCAATTAGATATTGTTTTAAACTCAATAACAAAACTGATTTTTTTGAAACCTCTAAAAAATACAATAGAGGTTCTTTTGACGTTAGAGGAGATTTATAGATAGAAGTATTAATGTTACGTAATTTTATATATGAGATGCCATAGAAATCATTGAATCAATTATTGTACTTAACAGAATAGAAGTTATTTTATTAAATAGGGGTTACTTTTGAGGCATAGATATTTGGTATTTATTTCGTAAAACAGAGAATGTTATATATTCAATAAATGATCTTTTTGTAAGGTTTAGTATTTTGCCAACAAAAATGCCTAAACTTGTTATTTTCAAATATTAAATGTTTGGCCCCTTTTGATAAATTAAACTTATAATTAAAGGATTCTGAAGGAAAGCTAACAAACTATTGTTAAAGTATTTATTGTACGATTTGATAACTCATCTATAAGTCAAACAGAAAATTATAATCTCATAAGTAATGCATAAAAGTAATGCATAAAACACTGCTTTACAGTGAGATTCAATACACAGAAAAATTGTGAACTCCATTGAGCAAAATGAGAGCTGAGCTGTGCAAAAGCCAAAAACGAAAGCGTATTGCAATGTGTAGTATGCAATGCAATGCTCCCTCCTTTCTGTCCTTGAATGCTATAAATAAAACTCACGGCCGAAGTATTAAAGAGTGAAGAAAATAAAAACGGTCGACAACTAATCATTTGACTGCTATTCTATACATTTTAATGTCAGGTTTTGCCGATTTACCAAAGGATTAGGGCTCATATGTTTTAATCAAAAGATTTAATAAATTTAATTTATATAATATATCTATACACGTAATGCACTCAATATAAGCTCACATTCTGTACGAAAGCCATCAAAAGATTTAAATTTGATATAAAAGTATTAAACAGAACTCAATCGTTAGTTTGGTTCAGATATTTGACTAATAATTTAACGAATTTAAGGTGTCTTATCATTTGACCGAAATATTATTTGATCAAAATTTCAAAACTTCTGGTTAAATGAGATTTTTCTAGAGATCATTTTGAATAAAATATTTTTATTATGAATTTTATATCATTTTTGGCTCTCATATAAGTTTAAAGTTTTATTATGAATAAAAAATTTATTGCTTAATATTGAAAATAAACAAAACAGAGCTGCAGATCATTAAAATAAATAACTTAAATATTATAAGTTTTTTATAATATTACAAAAACAATTGAAAACTAAGACAAAAGAATTAAA
Source organism: Nanhermannia nana (assembly GCA_033996565.1). Classification (NCBI taxonomy): domain Eukaryota; kingdom Metazoa; phylum Arthropoda; class Arachnida; order Sarcoptiformes; family Nanhermanniidae; genus Nanhermannia; species Nanhermannia nana. The sequence goes on from JAUJYT010000150.1 coordinate 22,892, forward strand.
GCATTAATTGGAAAGTTTTAAAAAACTATTCGCAATATAAATACCTCATAAAAATTAAAAGAATAGTTAAATGCTTTGTAATAAAAATTATTTAATGATATTTAATATCAAAATTAATTGTAAGAAATAATTAAAGCCAAAATTTTAATCAAATAATTATAATAATTTTATAGTTAAATAAATATATAAAGTTGAGTATTAAAGAAACTGGTCTTAAAAAATATATTGAATAAAGCCTTTGAGCTAATTAAGAATATTGTAGAACTACAAATGTATGATAATTAGGTTTAGGGATTTTAGCTTCACTTCCAGATTTTGGGCTATTTTTAAAAAATTCAGTACTTGTTCCCCCTTTTGAATTTTCCCAAAATAAGGGTTTATAAAAAAAATCATCCTTTGGTTCCCCTTTGATTTTTAAGCTGTCAGATAATGTTAAGTTTTGAACACCATTATCAGTGATCCGTTTCGCGAAATTTAAAATCTCTAATAAAACTTATATGTATTTGTTTTAATTCATATTTTCAAAATCAAAGATTTCGATACTCGAGGAGTCTCGAAGTACCTCTCGATCGAAACTCGAGACTCGATACCAAACACTAATGAAAATACATTAAAAGTATTTTAATCAAAAATTCATATAAATTTTCAATCAAAAGAAATTCGTTCAAATGGAATACAAACGAATTTAAGTCATGAGACCTTAATTAAGAAATTTGTGATTTAATAAATGCATTAAAACATAGAAAATGAATTAATATAATAAAGTTTAGCCAATCAACTAAATCATGGAAATTAAGAGTTAGGTCTACATTAACGGTTATATAAATTCAAACTGCAATTTCGAAAAAACCACTAAATATGCGTTTGGTGTTTAACTTTAAACATCAATACTTTATATAAATTATAGTTTGCGATAAACCTAATAATGTAGGAAAAAGTTGAAAATTTCCATCAACTTTAATAAAAGATTAGATTGTAACTAAACAGGTATTAAAGACACATATTTAACATAATTAAAATACACGATTAGTACTGTTAAGACTACTAATATTTAAAACATTATGAAATTAAATTTAAAAATAAATAAATCAATTGAAATGATTATATTTGAAGCTAACCATGAATTAGAAGTAATCTTGAACTTCAATAGGTTTAGTGGTTATTGTAATAACTCATTAAATTCGATGTTTTTTGTCAATTCAAAGGATTCAAAAGATATTTATTTTAATTATCTATCAGTTGTTTTATACTATTTTGTAACTTAACCCAAAATTTCAAAAATTATTAATCAAAAGTTGAAATTATTAAAATAAAAAATATTAGAATTCTCGCGAAAACATTTCTACACCATTTGAAAAAATTAAAATTTAATGAAATTTGTCGAAAAAGATGATTAATATTTTAAATAATAAATCAAATTAAATTTTTTAATTTTCATAACTTTAAGGTTTGATAAGAAATTAATTTCGAAATTATAGGGTTGTCTGAAAAGTCCACGTAATTGAGCAAATCTTAGAAAAATTTAGAGTCAACGTCAATTTTAATCAGCGTCCTTTTTCATGTTTTTTGAATAACTGATCTCATTGTATAATCAATTAAATCTGATAAGATTTGAGATTTTAGTCATATTTCATGATTAAGCTTATCTTGTAATGAACGTAATGAAAGCTAACATTTAATAAAGGATTAACACCTCAAATTAGTGTCTCAATCACATCATCTGTGGTTTGGAAGTTAGGTTGGTGTACATATCTATGACTTAGGTGCGGCATAAAAAACAAAAGCATTATCACCCGAAAATTGGTCTCTAACCGTTGACCACTGATAAAGAAATGGTCACCATTAAAGACAATTTGAGGTCTGATCCATTCTGACAGATCTTAAAGTTAGCATAAATAATACGTCTAAAAGGAGAAATTTCATTAGATTATGTCGAATATCTTAAGAATGAGAAAGGTTTGTCCAATTTTTGCTCAATTTTACGTAATTTCTGGATTTACCATAGAAAATACTGGAACATTGTGAGTCTACTGCAAATGTAATGATCAAATGAAGTGGTGCTTTCGAACTAATTTAGGCTATTTTTAAATTTTGTGCAAAAAAATTTCGTAAAAATTCGCTTTAAGGCTTCCAATACGCGAACTTTTTAGACATCCCTATAAAATAATTTTAGTAATTATTATAGCATTTCATCAGAAATCGTTTTTATGACACATTTATTTCCATTTAATTGAGTGAACAGTTATTAAAAAAATGCTTAGAAAAAAAGTACATATTTCAAAGTACGGAAGAATTAAACGATTCATATATTTCTATATTGACAACAGTTAGTGATGTCTCAATATATAAATATATTATAAATTTTAGAACCAAAACAATGGCATATTTCCAATATATTTAAACCAAAACATTCAAACATATTATGAGCTGAATATAAGTTTAATCTCCTTTTATGCCATATTAACATTTCGAATAACGATTAAACTAAAAATAAAGCACTCGTTTCGAGCCAGAGAAAAGTTATATGAATTAAATAGATTTCTAAAAATATATTAAAATATAATTTTCAATTCGCTATTAAATAACTTTTTTTTATTGAAAAAATTATTTGAATTTTTCTTTAATTTTTTTTTGTAAAAAATATTGAATACACGTGTCGTTCATCGATCGGCACATAAAACATAACTTCCATTATATTCTTAGATATAAAAAATATAATTATATTGATTATCATCTCTTTAAATAAATGTCTTCTATGTTATGAACATAAAAATAAATAAAAATCGATCGGATCTTATTCTAAGTGCAAAACTTTAAGAAATTGAAACCCAACTCTATAACAATTAAAGTTCAAAGAAATAGTATACGCAATAACTAATTATTAAATTTCCGAATTATAAAGATATAAAATAAGTCTAAAGTTAAAATGCATTTAAAGGTTTGTGAAATAAGTTTTTAGTGCAATACCAGTACTTGTAATAGTCGTAATAGTATAGTAACAGTGACTATAAATAAGTTTAATTCATTGATAGCTTTTGGCATTAAATAACTACAAATAATTTATTATTATTAAAAAAAATTCCCGTTTAAATGTGGGTTAAAATAGTTTTAAAATACATTACTATTTAAAAAAAACAGTAAACGAAACGATTCATAATTTATGAACAAATCCTTTTCTTAAACATTTTTACGTTTCTTTAAATATTTCATTAAAGAAGTTAAAAGTTATTATTAAGTTCTGACTACTATTTCTGTGAACTCTAGTTATCTAAACACTTAATATTCATATCAAATTACGGTTACATTGAATTTATTAGTGATAAAAAATAATATCCGAGTTATAATAAATTCTTAAAATAAAAAATTAAACTAAACATTCAAATCAAAAAGTAGTTATTAGGATAACATAATATACGACTTGATAAAAAAAATTAATTAATTTTATCCAAAAATAAATGCATAAAAAATGGTTTTAATGCATATTTAATGCAAAATATGTTTAAATATCAAATAAGTATTTAAAACGAAATACCGGAACGATAAGAAAAATGAAACTCTCCTCTGATTTCTCATAACCTGATGATAATCACATCTATTTATAAAAGTTGTTTTCCAAAAGCTCTGGTGGTGTGATATTACAGATAAACTTATTATTGCATGATATTTGAGGCACTTCTTGACAAATAGACGTTCAGAGAAAAAGTTTTGCTTAAGTTGTTATGTTGTTAATGCTGTTCATATTCAACTGCTATTCCACTGATAATAATTACTACGATTCAACTCAAGGACGGGGAAAATCTCCACTTATAATACTTCATTATAAAGGTTTATAACATATAAATTTATTTAAAATATAGTGGTTTAGTGCAGGTTTAGTGCTGCCCTTCTTTATGAGAACACTCAAGCCTTTCATTTGATAGATTTTCAAAATTTGTTTTCTCAGCTTATGTTTAATTAATCTTAAATCTATGCCTACTCTTCAATTATTGTTGGGTTTAATGCTTTATTTTTAAGTTAAGGTTAACTAATCCTACACTTTATTAAATAATTATTGTTATTCAACAAAAATTATATAAGACATAAAACTAAGGACTTGTTCGCCTATACGTTAAAAAAATCGTAACCATGTTATCAGCGGCTAAAGTCATCACTATGTCCTTCATCACTGATTTCAAGGTGATTGTGACGGTTGAACGTGAAAGAGTCCCAAATAGTATTTTCGCCAATTTATTTAAACACATTTTCTTTTCCCTGTCTCTCTCTCTCTCTCTCTCTCTCTCTCTCCCCCTCTCTCTCTCTCTCTC
>JAUJYT010000151.1:0-27195 GCA_033996565.1 Nanhermannia nana
ACTTTTATTATCTTAACATGAAGTAAAAATAATGATAGCAACCGGCGATAAGTTTATGCCCAATAATATTGAGAGTCTTTAAGCTTTATTACTTGTTTAGTTAAACGAAAATTTTATGTGTTTATAATTTTTGTTCATTTTGCAGTATTTGCATATTATTAATAATTTTTATATCTTTGCAAAATACAAATTGAGTTTAATATCAAATTCATGTCTGAAACTAGATTAAGACGAGTTGGTATAGTAGGATTCGGGCGATTAGGTTTGTAGTAATGACCTTTTACCTCACTTTTTGCATTTTAATGCAAATAAAGTTTATATTCGATGAATTAACATTATTTTAAGGGCAATATCTTGTTGAACAAATCTTAACAAATGGAAATAATCTGGGATTGCAATTGGCTTTTGTATGGAATCGTACAAAAACTGAATACTTGACTTCTATTGTTGACAAATCATTAATATTGGATGAATTGAAAGATTTTACCAAATACGAAGTCGACATTATAGTTGAAGTGTCGCATCCTGTCATCATACATAAGTTTGGAGGCGAATTCATTAAATACTCCGATTTAATGGTAATAATTAATTAAATACTATCTCTAGTGTAATGTTTAAAACACCGAAATAACTGTTCTGTATTAATTAGATCGGCTCTCCATCAGTATTGGCAGATAAGGAGCTTGAAAGATGCCTTTTGAAGAAATCGAAAAAGTTTAGTTTATTTATACCAAGCGGTGCACTATGGGGTGCCTCTGACATAAAAAAAATGTCTGATAGAAATACTTTAAAAGTACTGTATTATCAAATAAGACTAATTGACATAAGAGTACTGTAAAATACTTACAAAACTTTTTTATCAATTTTAAAAAGGGATTAGAAGTCACAATGACTTTTCATCCGAGTTGTCTCAAACTTGAAGCAGATCTAAAGACTCTAAATGACTCGATCAAAGACAAGCCTATTATTCTCTATAAAGGTTTTTTGCACTCAAATATTTTTAGCATTTTTATTATTATTCAGTTTAAATTTCAAAAGATTCACTAATACCGTGAATTAATAATTTTCAGGACCAGTTCGACAAGTATGCAGTTTAGCACCAAATAATGTTAATACAATGGCAGCGGCAGCTATTGCAGGTTATACTCTTGGCTTTGACGGTACAATCGGATGCCTGATATCTGATCCTAAGTATAAAATGAATTGAATAGTTGTAGAGATTTTAATCGTTGAAAAGAAAATATGCTTTTATTGCTATTTAAAAATTTTCAGTTTAAGAGATTATCATAAAATAGAGATTGAAGTTAAAGGACCAAAAGGACCAAACGATTCAAATAATTGTTCGCTTAAAGTAAACACAACTCGTTTAAGCCCTTCATCAGGAAGTCATGTATCAAGTTCTGCAACATTTGGTTCATTTTTAAGTAGCCTATTAAGTAAGAATCTAAATAACGAGATAAAAAAATAACTGTATAGAACACCGGTTCATTTGATGCTTATAAGACATGTTTGATAAAAACTTATTAAAAACAATATTTTATCACTAAAATTAATAATAATAATGACAGGCAATTTGAATGTCACTGTCCTCATTTCAGGTGAACCGGTGAACCACTAAATTAGACTAAAACTAATATGTTGTAAATGTTATATGTATTATATGTATGAATACGAAAATTTAACTATAAATAAAATTTGTAAATCTATTTTAAAAAACCTTTTATTATAAAAATTTAATTATTTGATTCTTCTTTTTGCAGACGCAGAACACAAAGGAAAAGGTTTTCATCTCTGCTGAAAAAACTGGAAAAAATTAACCATTAAATGAAGAATAATAAGCCACAATAATTAATAAAATTTATACTTTACTATTGTTAAGTTTTTCGTTCTTTTCAAGCCTTCCCTCATATTTGATTAAATTAATGGCTTTGAGAATTTTTAGTATCTCTGGGGAAAGCTATCATCTGTATAATTATAGCGGTCTCTTCTTAAGCAAAAAATTTTAAAAAATTAAGTCTTTATCTAACATGAAAGATAACCAAACAATAACTTGTTAACTAACGAGTTAGTTATGAAGTACGAGTTTAAATACTCTAATAGTATATCATGTTTCCATTAAAAAAATTTCATTAATATAAAATATGATAACAGCTCAGATTTTACTATTTAGCACAATATTTTTTTAATACTGTTAAATAAGATTAAATTGCAATCTAAACATCCTTCAATCACATGCCTCATCCATTTTACTTATTATCTCTACAGGAAATCTATGATTTAGCTACAAATGGCTTAATTATTTACAAAAAGTATTTTCACTTAAACGTCTGATAAAATAAGAATAATTATTAGTCTTTAGAATTGTTGAGACGAAAACATGTTCAATGCCATGATAACTTATTTTTAAAGTGAGATGTTTTTCAATGCGTCTAATTTCTAAAGCATTTCGAACACAAATATTAAAATTGTTGACTTCAATAACCTTTTTGGTGACTTAAACTCTGATATTTAAGAAGTCCTAGAAAAACATATAATTTAGTTGATAAATAAGAGAAAATTATTGGTTTGAGTTTGCACTGAGCTATGCTTACTTGTTAGTTATTGATATGTAAGTTTGAGGCAGAGGTGTAAACATTTTTTTATGATTTTCAATAAACATTATAGTTCGATAACAATTTACTGTATGTGAAACGAAATCAGTTATAACTACATTTTTAACCATTGATACGATAAAAATACAAAATTTATGTATTCGTCAGATTATAAATGGTTTAAAATGTTTTAGTGTAAAATTTTCAGGTGATAGACCCTTTGATAAATGAAGAAACTAATCTTTAAAGTTTTATCAGCTAAATTTTTTTCTTAAAATAAATAACTAATTAGTGTCAAAATTAGTGAATCAAATCTAAAAATTGAACTTCAAAAATGATTAATCGAAACGGCCCTTCATTTAAATTCAGTGAATGAGACCTCATTCCGGCCTTTGAAAGAAGCATTGAGTGCTGGATTTGAGGGATAGTTCTGATTAGAAATGGGAAAAACTAAATAATAATTACTCTCTGTAATAAACAATCAGTACATTAATTATTGAATACAAACAGATTTTTGAGTGAAAATGAGTTATAATTATAGAGCAAATGATACAAATTTAATATTAATATAAATCAAGTACCGAATGCGCACTCATTCCATTAATTAAAATATATTTTCTTTATTGAGTTTATTGACTAAATAGGATCGGCTATAAGTTGGCTATAATACTAATAATAACTGCAAATAAATACATGTATTATAAACGTTATAATGATAATTATTACTTTAATTTATAGATTAGTTTTGCTTATAAATGACTGTTTAAAAAATTATGCACTTATGTTAAATTGAAAAGTTTGTAAAATAAGGCAATTTGAATGTATTAGTTACCAATTTATACTTTTCACTAAATCTGTTTATTGAATAAATGGATATAAATGCGACTTATTTTTATTTCAATTTATGGCTTTTTGCTACACAGCTACTAATTATCCAAATGAAAAATTGAAACCTTAATCTTCATAAACTGAAAATAGAAATAGTGAACTAAATATCATACAAATGTTTCAATAAAAACTTTTGAATATTTATATAATTATTCTAAAGGATAAGACATAAGCAAAAATGTATAAGAAAGTTGATTTTGAGATTTTACTGCAGTATTGATGTGAATCACACTTTGAACTGACTAAGAATAACTTCCATTCAAAATATGTTTGCCTGTGTTATAATAAAGTTACAGTATAACTATGGCTTATCTTACATAACAAAGTATTTTTTAGGTTTGAACTCCGACTTTTGACTAACATGAATTCAGAGTAAAGAGGCATTACCTCAATATCTCAAAAGAATGGCTCAGGTCAGTCAGGGGTCAACTTACCTTCAAAATAGGTTTATAGTAATAAAGCTATACTGCAGGTCAACTTACCTAACATAGCAGAGTATTGTTAAGGAATGTAATCGACAACAATACGACCGCTATTCCGGAGCAAACATTTTAAAATATTAATTTTACTGAATTATTAAAATGTAAAACACTATAAATGAATTGTTGCACGACTTGGTTGTATAAGATATTGCTTTATTATAAAACTTTGTGTTTTGAAATAATTAAATATTTGCGTTATGCATAACGTGATCGAACAGTTAAGATCCTATTTCTTGATTTTAAATTTATGCATTGATAAAGTTTTTATGTTACCAAACGTCTAATATTGACCTATAAATTCAATTTTCTTAAAGAAAATTTATGCGCAAAATGATTAATTGTTTTCTCAAAAAATTAGTTTTGGTTTTCATTATAAAAATACTTGTTATATCGAAAAGTAATATATATTTAATGCTATTTTTGCTCAAATTAATATTCATTTTTTTGCAATATAGAAATATTAGCTGAAGACAGATCAGAAGTAGGCTTCTGTTTTAGTTTTGATAGCAATAAAACACCTCATATCGAAAATTGTTTCGCTAATGCGAGAACTGCTATGAACAATAAGTTATATTGTTGTAAAGGCGATAAAAATGGTAATTATTCGACTTATCTTCAAGTAGAGCACTGTTGCGATATCGATGAGTTTGCTTCGCAGCATAGGTATAACAAAATCTCTAATTTTAAACTTCTCTGATGTTAAAAACTAAATGTTTATTTTGTTTTCAGTGGAAAATTACTGTTAATCCTAATTATAGTTTGCACGACTGGTCTCGTATTCTTTTTTACAATAATAATCGATGTAAATATTATAACAATGACATTCGACACAAATGCAAACGACCAACAGAAGAGTGATACCAAAAAAGATAATAATCCAAAAGGATCGGTAAAACTTAAAAAAAAGTCGGCAATGGAGTGAAAAACTAAAACTTCTTTTATTATATTACTATATATTTAGTTCAAACAGTGTATGCTTTTTAAATATGCTCTAAATTCGTGAATACTATAACCGCAAGCTTTACATTTGATTTTATATTGAGAAATAACTTTATGTTAAGCCATAAACTAATGCAATAATAATAAACTAAACTAAAAAGTAATAATTTATTGAACTTAATCACGAATGAAAAATGAGTAAATAATATATGAGAGAAAGAGTTGAGTTTCAAAATTAAGCCAATAGTTGATTATTACATATTTTGGGTTAACTATCAATAGGTTATGAAATATATTTTGAAAAAATAATATCATTTATTTGGCATAAGATAAAAAAGTTTAGACTTTTGATTGAAGAAAAACAATTTTGAATAAACTATTTCCTTAACAATAAACTTAATCAAAAAAATTTATGACATATTTCTTTGAATTGGTTTTTGAATAGGAAACAAACAAAACGTTTATAACTATTGTCAAAAAAGGGTTTTTTTAGAAAATAATAATTCAATTCTTTCAGAACAAATCGAAATATTGTCAGAAAGGTTTGCATTTATGTTAAACTAAAAAAACTTGTCTAATAAAAAGTTAACACGCAGTAAGTCCTAATGAGTTCAAAAGCATTAATGCATTGCTTCAGTAAAAAGTTTTGACTCAAAACTTCTCTCAAGTTTAAAACAGATTTTCTTTGGAAAAGATGAGGAAACGGTCCCTCACTTTGCATAACATGTGATTTCCGCATGTCTTCAGTCAATTGTTGACTAAATATTATAATAATATTTATTTTATATTATTTGACAACACATTTGTCAAACATTTGTAATAATAGTTAAATTTAATTTTCAATTATGATTATTAAGACATTTAAAGTGATTCGAAATAATTGGAAGAAAAGTATATTTTTTGGAAGTGTTTCTGTTTGGGCCATAAATTATGCGAACAATAAATTGAAGTAAATTCAAAAACAAATACTTTTCTAACTTTTAAAACAAAAATTATTTATTTATTGATATTATTCCTAATCAGAGAACACAACATAATGAGAGCCTATTGTGAAGAAGCGCTGGTGAGTCATAAATGTGATAAATATTTGTGAAACCATTTAATTATTTAATTAATAAATAATATAATAATTTGAAAGCGTTTTGGAAACGATTACTTAAAAGCGGACCAAAAGTGTCGTCACATAACTGTTATTCTGAATCCGATCGCAAATAACAGAAAAAGTAAGAATCAATACGAGAAATATTGTGCACCACTTTTCCATTTGGCCGGACTTCGGGTCAGTCTTGTGGTCACTGAAAGTGAAGGACAGGCGAAAGATCTGATGCAAATCATGGACAATACAGACGCTGTGGTTATCGCTGGCGGTAACGGAACGGTACACGAGTCCATCACTGGTCTCTTGAGAAGAACTGATGAGTCAATAGCTGTTCAAAGGCTTCCCATCGGTATTATTCCTGTCGGCAAAACAAATACAATCGCGTATTCATTGAATAAATTCAACCAAAAAAGTTTAACAAACGCTGAGTAAGAGATTGAGAACCAATTGTCTCCTATTTTTTGAGTTTTCTTCCATTTCTTAATTGTTAGAGTTTTAGCCGAGTCGACAATGTCTGTGATTCGAGAGATTCTCAAACCTATTGATGTAATGAAAATCGAAGGAAAGCGCGGAAACCCTGTGTTCGCTTTGGAGGCATTAAACTATGGACTTATCAGAGACACTCTCGTTAATGTCAATAAATATTGGTATTTGGGAAACAAATTAAAGCCCTATTTAGCCTTCTTTTTCAACTCATTCAAAGTAAATAGTCTTAAACCATAAACACTAAAAAATGATCGAAAACTATGTCAAGTATTTTATTTTGTTATTTATTTACTCATTATTTGTCTGGACTGACAAACGCATAATTTTAACCAAAATTAGAGCCTCTCTTCCAACGAGAATATAAACATATCATACACAGAGCCCTGCACTGGTTGTTCGAAATGCTACGAGCGCTTTGAGGTGCACAACATATCTGACAATGTTTCTCAGCAGACAACCCGTTGGTGGCATATATTTCTATCACGAAACTTAACTACTAATAAAAATGAGAATCAATCAAAAGTTGATTTGCGTTCTGTTATTAATGAAAGATGTGATCAATGGTCGGATTTGAGTATAAGTGGAGCCAATCTTTTAGTTAAAAATACCAATGAATGCAAATTACAAATTATTATTCATTTACAACCGTTAACCCAAAATCGATTTATTAGCGACGGGTGCGTTCAATCTTAAGTTAATAAAAAAAAAAAATTTTTTAATGCTGCGCTTCAAGCGCTCTAAATATAAGTTTACTCTTTCTTACATATTCTTTGTATCGGTTATTAATTGATTATAAATTTATTTTATTCAGTGTTAAGTTATTTAACTGCCAGCCATTGCCTCAAACAACTGGTTCTGTTGAAGTGATAGAAGCAAAGGATATTAATTTAGAGTTAAAGCTACCAAATGATAGCAGTGATGTCCATGTCGATGATGGCAAAGATGATAACACATCTGATAAGAGCACTAATTCATGGTTTAGTATCGATACAGAAAGTTATGAAAGACAGACAGTGAGGATTACGCTTATGCCTAAAAAGTTGAATATGTTTCTCATATAAGTGTTTCGTAAATAAAGAAAAACTTGTTTTGGACTTGTTTTCTGCTTCTTATAAAATACTTTGCAATACAGAGCCTGTATATATAGCTTATAAGATGATACACCTCTCTAAGTATGTATTAGTGTTTTGATATTTTTATTTTTGTTGTTATACATACAGAGATACAGAAATGTGTTTTTGATTTATTTAATAAAAATTATGCATTCAATACACAGAACTTTAAAGTTTTCATTTTAAAAAGTAATTAAGTTATAAGTTATCTGAAGCATAGACCAGATCAGTAGTTATTAGAGAGACGGCACCTTTTAAATTATTTCCTACTTATTTCCATAACTTTAAAACTACAAACTATAACACATCTGTAACACATCACCTGTATGTACAGGTATTCACACCCTCTTCGCTATATAAGGTTTGTATATATCGTATATACAAAGTGTATGTATGCGTAATAGTTATGCTAAGCTTTAAAACTTCAAATAACTCAGAAATGGCACTAAATTTTTGTTTCTTAAACCAATCGTATAACTAATGCACAGCATTTTCAGAACCAATTTGAGGACTAAAAGCTTTGGACCTAATGATACGATGTAAAGGGTATTCCTATATGACTGCAAATCCCCTTAACAAATAATGTCTGGCACTTAACATAAATTAAATTAATATTTATCGCAGCGATTGTTATCTCAAAAGACTCATTGACTATCAGATGGCGTAATAAGAAGTACTTTCGAAAGAGAAATAATCGCATTAATGATCGCATAGAGTAGAGAGTGTGCAAAAGTACTCCTTTTGAGGCAAAGCCAACCGAAGAGCACATTGACATTCACTCACATTTTTGTGTCTATCTATGCAGTGTTGCGACCGTTTCTTGTTTAGGCTCTAATTTTTGATATTTTAATAAAAAGTAAAAATTGTTCAAATAGTTGTGTGTGAACTGACTATAACACAAACCAATACTGCATTTCAACTGTTTATTACACATATATATAGATTATTAGCGATTATATTGAAAAGCATTGCTCTCAGGTATAACTTATATTAATATCATATATAATAATAAATGTTTATTCACTATAACTATAACTTTTATACAAAGAAACTTTTTTTCTCTTCTCTCAAACTGTTATTATGAGAATTGATTCAAATGTCTAACTATTTTGGCATTGAATGTATTGATAACTCTTATAGCTATTCATATGATATCATAAGAATTTGAATGAAATTCAAATGAATTCACACTATTATTATCTTATAAATTGTTTTGTATTATAGAAAATATGACTTCAACTGCTTTTAACGTTGGGTTTGAGACTCAGAAATCAACTTCAAGGTAACTAAGATTGAAAACATTCAAACAATACACTCATTAAAAACTTATTTATAACTTTCAAATTATATCAAAAATTGCCTCAAAAACAACTTTAATCCAAATTAAAACGTGATTTTAATGTAAATTCTGTTCGCAATAAAAGCCCTTAACTTATAACTTATAAACGCATTACTAATACTTTGATTATAAGTTATTATTATTAAGTTTATTATTGAATTATTATTTAAACTTTATTTCCATCCCTAACTTATTATACGATAATCGCTGACTCATATAATTATCAAACTTGAAGGACAGCTCGTTCTTCACGTCTGGAGAAAGACATTAACAACGAGTTTGCAGTGAATTAAATTCAAAATGAATTTTGAAAATTATTTTTTAAATACTAAACAAAAAAATGTTATGCAAAAAGTATTGGTGAAGCCCATTAGTAATGTTAAAGTTATACTAATACTACTTCGTGGGCGCTATAAATACATAGCTTAAGCACAGCCTCTTATTATATTATTATACTTCTTATTATAACTCCTTATTATTTGCTCTAAAGTTTATGTATTTTTTTACTCTTCTTTCGCATCCATTCTCAACATTGTATTGAGAAAAAAGTAGTTTTTCATAACCCGTAAGTAATATTTCAAATATAATGATTGAGTGCTATTTGATAACACATTTACTAAAGATTAGCATAAGGTTTAAGCCCACAAATCCTCAATATATATATGATTTGGTATTTTTTTGCACTCAAACCAATTCTTATCTTATTAAATAATTTTAATAGTTTTTTGTGTGGGTTTTGGGCAACAGATTGTGCAAAACTTATATTAAGTGTATTAACACAACTCTTTTCCTACTATGTATTGATATATTAGTACTTACCATACTTTCATAACTTATTTATTGATTTGAAAACCTGCTGTTCTAATGTTACACATTTTGAACGTATTGAACGTTTGAACGTATTGAACAAGCTTTTGGTTGTTGACTATAATTTACTGTATTCTTTACTGTATTCTATACTGTATTTCATTCTAATACAGTATTGCGTCCATAGACTCAAAGTTAAATCGATAGAAAGCTTCAAACAATTGGCAGATTGTGTGCTTCCCAGTAGAGCATTGGTTTCAACATATGCTGACACTGACATTGAAATTGTCTTCAAACCTACGATTATTTTGCAAATAAAAAAGTGGTTCCAATAAATATATAGCGTTGTGATGACAGACAGCTCAACCTCGTTGTTGAAAAGTGCCATTTATGTACTTTTAGAGTCTATTAAAAAATGATAGACTCCTACAAGCCTTTAATGCCTTTAAAGCCTTTATTACAGGCATATTCATTATGTATGAATAAATTATGAATGCGAAAGAATGGCAGCGTCAGTGATGAGTCATTCTGGTTGATTAGCTTTGTGCTACCTTATGGTAAAACCAGAAACGTTTTAACGATCTTTTCTACCTGAACGTAATGCCATAATGCGTGTGAACGCACGAATAGCTCTGACTCTCTATTGCCAGTCTATTGCCCACACCAGCGATCGCAACACATTCACGAACCAGAGATTGCCTAAAATCGAAACATTTTCTCTCAAACATAAGCTCTAAAATAAATAGTTCATAAAAAATGAATGTAATAAATAATTCTGCGAATGTAAAAAATTCCCTTAAAATGTAGACCATTGCTAATACTGTGAAAACTGAAAACTAGTATTTTTCGATTTTGTTGTGTCGACTAAAAAGTTTCCACTTTTCTCTATTTTCTCTATCAATATAAGAGAAATCAATTCCATCAAATGATTGCATTAACCAAAAAATATGGTCGATTGCACTTAACTATCTATTTTTGTTAGCTTTCAACTCAAAACTATTTAATTCTCATATACAGTATGTTGTTATTCAGTGCCATATAAGAAGTTTTCCGTCTTTTTGCTCCTCTTTCTAAATAATCATTGCTTTTAAGTGCGCAACGAATTCAAAAAGTATTTATCTGTAGCACAAAAATAAAAGTAAGAAGAAGTCGTTTAACAACGAGACAGTTTTTAATGATTCATTTTCAAGTAAAGTAAGAAAAAAAAATTAGTTTACGTAATATGTATTCACTGTGAATACCAGAGTCAGAACAAAACTGTTAATAAATTACTTCCCTTCACGTTTTTTGAAAAGAGCAACACTATAATAAATTATCACTTGAAAGACTGATATATCACATCTTTTTCATCGTTTTATGTTTGTTCCGATAAATAACATTACGACCGCTTCTTATAACTTGTATTAGGTTTCATTTGCTTTGAGGATAAGATAAAGAATTACTTTTGATGACAATAAGTATGACTTCTTGACCAATACATAAATCTAATATTATCTCTACTAATCTTTTTATGAATCCTTTTATTTGTTGTTTTATGAGAACATTAATGCTTTTTTTTATGAAACCTGTGATTTTCAGAGGTCTCGGTTCTCATAATTTAGTCATAAATTTGTTGAATGAAAATCTAAACCAGATGTTAATGCAATAAGTCTTCGTTAAGACCAACTCGGAATCGCTTCACAGATCGCAAGTGGGGCCGAAGCCATCACTGCCTAACTCTTATCAAAACAATGAAAGACCTAAAGCTAATGCATAGTGAATGACATTATAAGCTTTAGAGCACAATCGCAACATTCAAAACTATTTATTGTTTATATTTTAGTGCGTTTCATCTCATTGAATGCTATTTCTGGCTAATACTTATTGCTTGTATATTATCAATTGCTCTTATTTTTTTGTTTGTTTAGTTTTGCTCAAAACCGTATTCATTGATCCGTAGTAAATGTCTGTATGTCTGCTTCGCTGAGATTAATACTAAGGTAGACAACGCCTTGACTATCGCACGGTCTAATCTCAATAAAATATATACATACCATTGCAATGGTAGGCATGCTTTTAATTTTAATGCATATGCATTCGTGACAACACTTTTATAACACATTAGCGGCTATAAGATGTATCCATTAAAAGTGGAATAATCCCTAATAAAAAGATTTGCTAATAAATGATTCCTTAAGTATTGTTTTGCATAAAACATTTCTATTTATATGTCCAAATCTGTTTGAATCACGGATTCATGTTATCTAAAGTGCATTGTAATGCATATATAGTTGTATGCCATGTGAAGTCGTGTAAAGTGTAAACAGATTGACTTTTGTGAGTCCGTCGTTAACTCGATCGAAACGTTAGGGTTTGCTTCTTTCTGACCGAGGAATGAATCCTCAGATGCATTCAGAATATTAAGTGAGCCCTCACTAGATCTGCTAATTCTCTGACTTGCATTGGATGTTATTGTAAAGCCAGTAAAGCCTTCTTTTGGTTGAACAATACTTTATTTAAAATTACTGTTACTATCGAGGCATTCGAGGCATTGTTCCTCACGCTTAACAGAGTTCCCTATTTAATGAGTTACACTTGATTTTCTTTCTTTTCTTCGGCACTATTCTTATTGTTGCAAAAATTTATTTTTATTACATTTATATTTAGACAAATACTCAGCTCGTGTGCTGTAAATTATTAATTTTGACACATAATTCCTTTAATAAAGATTTTTGTCTTATTTCTGTGAATCTTTTTAACTTTGAACTCATCTTTCTTATTATTATTTTTAAATAAAAAGTACAGATAAGGTTATTCGCTCCTTACGAAAGGTTAACGGATGGCAAATATAATTATTATCATTATTATTATCAAGTTATTTGCTTAATATATTCGCATTAAATCAGCAAATAATACATAATACTAAACGCATGAATATTGCGGCGGACACTAAATAAAAAAAGGCTCAAAAAAGTGTGCGCAGCTCTGGTGTGTATTTGTATGTATTTATTTGTTATTTAACAACATTTTTGTTCAATACATTTCTAGGAACTGGCTCTTAGCTGTTAAAGTTTAGTTCTCTGCGGTTGGTATTGCTTATGAATTCAAAAATTATTACTATTCTATGTTAGCTCTCAAGTCAGACGTATGGTATGAGTGTATGTCTTTACTGCTATTCAATTTTACACTACATAATAAATGTTGGCTCAAAAATGCTAAGGAAGTCGAGAGCAAATATTTTTAATGCAAGCCTAACTTGAATATCAGTGCATATCCTTATAAGCTGTTAAAAACATTGCTCATATCGTTAAATATTGATATATTGAAGTGTATATCGGAGTGAACTGTCATTTTTTGATTAGGATATACTGTATTAGATATATTAAACACATTACTGTTTACATGTATTCCCCTTTTGACAGCTGAGCCAAAAGCGATTGTTGAACTTTATGAACTGCCTTAAAATATTAGGATTATCTTCTTTTGTTTCTTTGTCTTCTAAACAATAACCATAAAAATGACGCTGCACTCAAACTATTAAATTTGCTGTTTATACCAAATTAGCTCGAATTCAGTTCAATTAAAAAAAGGTTTTTTTTATTGATTATAAAGCTTTAGAAATTAGCGCAAATCAAATTCAATAAACCAGACATTGAACTCTTAATTGAAGCTTTTTTAGGTTTTTTAATTGCTTATATCGTCTTGAAGTCTAGGAACAAATGTATTTTCAATTATCTCCAGTATATGTGTTTTTTAGCGATTCATTGCTTTATATGCACGTCATTGGCAGCAAATGTGCGAATTTATTGAGAATACAGGTATTCATGTATTACACAACAAATTTATTGTAATTAACTTTGAAAGAAAGTGATTTCAGTCCTAATTTACACTTATTTCTGACTTATTTATATTTCCTACTAAAGTTTCAAAACTTGTAAACATATCACTCAATGATTAATTTGTATTTTCTGTTTAACTTTTCAATTAAACAATTTTTTTTATAAAAATCAACACTTCAATTATCCAAATATTTGTAAAAAGTATACTTTTTGGAAACTTGTATACGACATCTCTCATAAAGTGTTCTCACAGTAAACCGAGAAAAAAGATTATGTAATCAAAACAAAATAATAAGACACCAGTTTTATCGCGGATTCTCTATTACACTCAAATTACATTTGCACAGACATAAAATTTTATCTTTCCTACTATTGTTGGAAAGGTGTGCCACTAGAGATCCGACAGTTGTTCGAAGGAAAATAGTTCAAAATCACTTCTTATCTTAACCCAACTCTTTGATGTATGAAAATTATACTTATTTTAACTTTAAGATAAACTTTAAGACATGACTGAATTGAATTAAAATTTTTTACAAAATACATGTTAAGGGGCATTACGTTCTAAATATAAGTTCCTAATACTCTATCTGTATATTTATAATATTGATAATGTTAATGAAAACTGTTAAGAAAATAAATAGATTTCATGTTTAAATATTTTGTTTCAAACTTAAACATATGTTTTAATAGTCATTTGAAATAATTTATTATGGAATTTAATTTCCTTGAAATGTACTTATCATTCCGTTTTAGATGGACGGCACTGACAATACTAATTCATTCATTTTAAAGTTTTTTTTAAATTATCGCATAAACTGATAATTTAAATGCAATTAATGTTTGGGGGAAAAGAAAAACAGGTTTTGAACTATTTTCCTTCGAACAATCGACATGTGCACTCACAATACTGCCACTCAAATTGCCACAAATTCTTTAGTATTTTAAATCAAAACTTCAAACGCAATGACAAGAAAAAGAAAAAAAATATGTGTTGGTATGTTGTTAACTAAGAAAAAATTTCAGAATGAAGTAATTCTTTCTGAGATTTTCTAAAATTAATTAATTCTGAAACAGTATTAGGAGATAGTTGTGTGGTATCTATTTCTCTGAGAAAAATGCATCTGAAAAATGACGCGAAGAGATATAGCTATTCTTGAATGTTATTTTTTGCGCTCCAATAAAGTAAAGCGTGTTATAAATTAAATGATTATCTTAGAACTTGTCAAACACAAGAAGCAATTTGACCAGTTTTTAATTGGCACTTAAGTGAGTCCGGATATAGTTTTAATATGAAAATTATTGGCAAATAGATTCGGTTCATGCGAAAAGTAATGATGAACTTTATTTAATATGCCTGAACGCTAACACTGCTATTGCACTGATGCGAATGCTAACAATCGAATTACCTTTTGGGCCATTTAACTCTGTTGCTAATTAGAAAATTTGTTTTTGCCATTTCGCTGAGTTCTATCTTTTTGTCTCAGACTTTTATGAATCATTTGGTTGAGTGACAGAGTTTTTGATGATTAGCGCAAACTTTATCTGCTAATAAGCATCGGAGACTTATTTATTTTGAAATAATGTTGATAGCAATGATAACTAATAAAAAATTAATTATATTTCGCTGAATTGTTATTTTCTTTGAGTTTAAATTTACGCTTTAGACTAAGGAATTTGAGTTCGTTAGTAAAGGAATTTTAGCATTTATGCAAATATTGCTCTTTATATCAGATGTTGCGAAATATTTTTTAAAGACGACAAGCGAGAGGAAAATGGATAGAAATTGTTGACTTGACGGATGAGTATATACTGAAATAAGTTATGCGAAGCTATGCATCAATAATTGCCACTTTAGCGAACTTCAATGCGGTTGTCTTCTTGTCTATCATTGTTTTTAACGCTTGCCATATGCTATTAGTTAAACCTTTCGGTAGAATTGCTGTTACTGTCAATAATATTAATGTTTAGCTTTAAAATGACAAACTGTTATCTGTTATCTATTGATTTTTTGTTGTTTAAAAGCTATTATTCATGACATCTATTACACTAAACAACAATTTGTGAGTTGGCTTAACATTCTATTCGCATGTTATTCAGATTTAGATGACTTCCCAAATTTGCTTTTTCTCTACATAACTCACTAATAAGTACACAAAATGATGGCTTTATTTCATAGTAATGAAGAAAGATGTTTATGGTTTAATCCAATGACTGTCATATTTTTCATCCGCGATATGCGAAGTCATCAGAAATGACTGCATTTGCAAATTGTCATAAATGTATTTAAATGACAAATTTTAATATAAGTAATGGGGAGAGTAATCGTTAGTCTGCAGTTTGTCTTGAGTCTACGTCTGAAGTGATACATTTCGTAGCATTTCTATCATTGCATGCAATGCTTCGCTTATCATTTGGCTCAATAGCGAAAACTACCTGATGGGTAAAAAGCGATTTGGCAACTAATGGTCATTTCTGTTTCATTAAATTTTTGTTTTGTCTGTTTCTCACTTTTGGTTAGCACTCACTTAAGTGAGACGTAATCTACTAATTCAATAGATAATAGATAAGAGAGCGCACGAACAGAGCTCAAGAGTGTATGAGTTTTCAAAATAGATTCAGTGATCACTTCAATGTCAATAAGTTTTATTATTTTATTTGAGTTTTATTGGACATTGACATTAGACGAGTGCATCCTTTCTGCTTCTGCATGAAGAAGTGATCAATATTCACGTCTAATGCAGAAAACATGTTATGTAACAGGAATGCAACAAGTGTTTCACTGCATGCGGCGAACCTCTCCCCTCTCATTTCGAGCAATTGTTCGACTTGAGTGCATTACAACATAATTCCTATTTCGTATTAGAGAGCATTCATTTTTTATGTTCCATCGCTTTGGTTATTACTGTTTACTGTCTTATATCTAAATGCTAGTATGCAATAAAAATAGTTTAATATGTCTAACGATAGCATCTCTTGTTCTCTTGTTCTTTGGTTTCTCTCGAATTACATCCCATAAAGTCGATAATTAAGTTTTTTCTTTTAAGGATTATTGATATTATTTTAATCTTTTCTTTCAATACCTTCCGAAAGAGTCCTTATCTCACTGTTCGGAAAATTAAAGTCTCATTACTTAAAACTGAATTAAACACTTTTAAAGTGCAGCTATTGGTAGAGAGTTTGCAATCTATGTTTTCAGCAGATTTAAAGTTAGAATACTTTTGGAAATTAGTTTATAGCCCTTTTCAGGTTAAACTTCACTTAAACTTGAAATGCACGAGAATGTGATGTGTGATAACATTTTAAAAGGATGGAGAGAATGAGGGCTTTGATTAGGCTGTGCTCCTATTACGCAAATATATATTTAGACCTTTAAAAAGCTCTTTAAAGAGATTCGAGTTTTTTAATTTCGGGAGAGAAACGATGTTTTTTAGTTATGGTCATTGCGTGTTTCACGTTTAGAGCGTTTAGTTCCTACGCTCCCCAACACGTTCACTGGAATAGGCGGTTCAGGAACTTCTTTGTGATGACCTCAAAAAATAGAAAATAGAACCTATTCTGGTTAATCAAAAGATCGTGAATTGTGTTGTTCTCTTCTTCTATGGTATTTATGTTATGTCCATTGCTTAGAATCAATTGCGATTTACAAAATGAGCCCTACTATGCACTAGAAATAGCACTGAAGAGTGAGCACTGCTTGTGCTGCTGTTTGTTATTTATTAGTGAACTTCTTTTTAGAACTTACGTAGTTTAGAGAGAGAGAGAGAGAGAGAGAATCAATGAGAAATGAGAGAGAAAGAGAGACAGAGACAACACACAGACACGACAGAGAGGGGAGAGAGAGAGAGAGAGAGAGAGAGAGAGAGAGAGAGAGAGAGAGCGGTGATTTGGTTGAAACTATCAATTTGTCTGAAATGAATGCAATTCAGGTCAAACAATGGGACATTAACAAATGATATGATATGAGGCAATTTCCAGTGATGCATATCGTGAAAGGGGCAACACTGACAGACTCTCATATCTTGACATTTTTTCTCAGAGTTTTCTGAACCCCACAGGTATTTATGTTTCTTGTTTTTCCCTATTGTATTGTAAGAGTCAGATGCGATGCAAATACTTTTATTAATGATTGATGGGATAATTCATATATTGTGAAAGATATCTCTCTATATAGAAAAATAGGTAAAGTTATCATTAGTTGCAAAACACTCAATGACGGAAGAGAAGGCATTTGTGTTACTTTTATATTGAATATGTTAATGAAACTTACAAAAGAATAAAATATGCAGATATACTATTAATTTAGTAAAGATTAGAAAAGAACGTTAAGATTAGAGAAGTGAGAGTTCTCTTTATCTGACACAGTTGTTCACTTGTTTCTCACTCATGTATTAAATGCAAGACTTATTAAATAGTAAAAATTGAAGCGAAGCTAACAAACTCTTAGATTGAATAATAAACCAGTTTAGAAGGTTTCTGAATCTCTTATTCTGATAAACGTCAAAATCCTATTTTAAAAAATATTCATTTAGAGTGCTGTCTACCAGACTCTCAATTTTTGCCTCTAAATAACTAAACATCAAAAATAATGCTTTGTGTCATATAATATGCCTCACAATACTAGCATTTAATGATATTTTTGATTAGAGCCATAGTGTGGGGTTTCACGTTTCAACAATATATTGAGAATGTATTCATGTCATGTTTTTGTCATTCACTTCAATCACTTTTTCAAGCAATTATCTAAAAAATAAGCCCATCAGATATGCTTATAATTTTAGTACCGGTTAAAAAATGTAAAATTATTGAAATATATTCTCAATTGAAATTTGTGTTCAATTTTAGTGAGAGTTGAGCGCTGCCATAAAATTGGTTATAAAGTACTAGTTATTGGTTAGTATTGAGAGTGAATCAGTAAGAAAACAGAGCCTACAAGAGAATGAACCTAAAAAACCTTGACTTTTCATCGCAAAGATTGCATGGATTGCATGGGAAACTTATGTGCATTACTTTGCATTTATCAAAGCATCTGTTCGGAGAAATATGAGAGGAAGAAAAGTGCCAATAGTCGGTCCTCAAGGAAATAAGGCTTTTCGCCCTACTGGAGATGTTTCTAAGGCAACCCATTTATGAAATAAAAGTAAAATATAAGCCCACTATTGCTTATTCACAAATAGTCGCTGAGATTACCATTTTTTATTATAAATACGGATTTAACGCCAAAATTATTTCAACAGAAACACAATTCATATTTTTTTCTTAATATAAATATCAGGACTCTATTGGGTTCTCTTTGAAACTCAAACTCAAATATTAGTAAAGCCGTAATATTAATATATTTTTTGTCGAATGGATTAATGCTTGAATGACTTGAATGTTCTCAATAAAGTAGTGGCATTATATTTAGATACCACTTCATATTGAACCAAATCTTAATAGTTGAACATCACTGTTGTAGTACAGTATATGTTGAGTTCATCTTGTATTCTATAATAATAGCATAAGTATAGTATTTAGTTTTCGCCTCACTTTTTCGCATTTATTTTTTTGTTTCGTTACTCTATAACTGATTGCATCAAATAAATCACATGCACTGCACATTAGGGATGAAAAAAACTCGAATACAAGTTCAAAATAATTTAGCTTAGCTTCAAATCTATGTTATACTTAAACACTTTTTTATATGAAATAAGTTTATATACATATAAAGTTAACTTTAGAACTTCACAACAATAATAATTTGAATGCAAAAAAATAGTGTATAACTTTTGACTGCGGTCGACCGTACAATGACCGAAAAGTTTTTTGCAATTGACTGTTGCATTAAATCGCACTCAATTTTCTCACATGTCAAGAGTGCTCATTTTCATCATTACTAAAAATTTAACTCAATGGCAATAAGGATGTTATTTATATATCTTTACATAGGCTAACATATACCAGTACTAGTGCTGTGTAAGGGCTGTATAGTGTGGGAAATCTATAACCAAAATAACTTATTCAGTGATAGAATAATAAGTGCTGTATCGAACGGACCAATTTTAAAAAGCTGTGCTCTACATAGCACTGTATGTATCGTATTGTTAAGAGACAGCAATTTTATTGAAATATACAGTACTGTATATATCATATTTTTTTTTGCCTTAAGCTTAGTTTATAGCCCAACAGTAATACCAGTGAAAATTAGTGACTGTACTATTTTGCCAACACTGATAGAATAGCGACCAGACAGAAGCTCTACTATAACATCGGCCCTTCCCTTCTTATTATATTTTTTTATTATGCTTTTCTAACATTTCATAACAATAAGAAATGTTGGCTTTGTTGAGGTCAAAAAACAACAAGTTTTGAGACTTGTATGTGTAGTCAGAGAGCACAGTATTTGTATTAAGATAGAGATAGAAGACGAAGATGTGATGATGAAAAAATGGAATCGAGATAAAAAAAATACTATAATAGTGTCAGCATTTCGCGGCTGTAAACATGAACACCAGCGCCAGCCAAACATATTTGAATGCCTGAGAGGTTTTCGTGATTGCAATCCATGGGATTGCCCATAATTCTTGTCCGTTCGGTGTATGAGATATTAAAATAAAATTTTAAAAAAATTATTATAGAGGAAAAAGCTGAAAATGTTAGTACGAGGCGGTGAAGGGTCCGTACTTTATAAAAATATGGTTACTTTTTGCGTGCACTGATCGTGTTTAGGGATGTTATTTATCATGGTTTCACATCTTGAATCCCTAATACCTAATGCAATGTATGATGGATTGAATGGTGAAATAGCTTATAGGCAATACTCGGTTCTGGCCTTTATTTGTTACAATATAGTTAACTGTCTATTTGTTAAATAGTTTCTTAATATAAACTTTTGGTGCGCCCTTTGCTTCTCTTTTTTTTATGATATTCCAAAATTAGGTGTGAGCTCAACGCTCCGATAGCACAATACATAATGATAGGTCTCTGTGATATAGTTTATTTTGAGATTTAGGTGTTTGATGTGTTTGATTTAGAAATTTTTGCTCCTCTCAAATGTTGGGGCATTTGTCAAAATAATTAACAACAACAGAGGTTTGGCTCATTTGAAGCGCAGTTTCAATGAAGCTAAAGAGGAAATAAAGCATGATTTCAGGGCGGATGTTGTCTTGTTTCTCTTGTTGAGTGGGTGGGCTCAACAGCACAGTCTCTCACTTTTTTGGGACCGATCCACGCATGGATGAGTCCCGACGGGATATTTAAACCACCCCATGGCCAGTGCTGTATCTGCCAGACTTTTGTGGATCAAAGTTTTGGACCTTTAAAAAATGTTGCAATAGAATAGGCTGAGGCGCCTGCGGACTCGCATCTGACAGACAGGTGGGCAGGTTTTAAGTAGAAGTTGCGGTATTTGACTCGATAGCACAACACTCAGATCTGCTAATATAGTGTACATCCTTTGCTGTACTATTTTCAATATCTTCTCTCTCTCCCTCGTTCTCTCGTCATTTGCTACGAGTCAGCAGTCAGTGATATAACTCCAACAGTCGAGCTCTCTCTTTCTCGTCATCATTACATTATACCATCAACTGTTAAACATTGCTCTGACTCTAAAGTTCTAGTGTATTGTGTAATCGTTCGGTGATATTATTGTGTTCAGTGTCCAGACAACGCCTCACTTAACTTTATAAGAAGCTTATCGAGAGGTTTCTCCACATATTGCTTCCTAAGTCGTGATTCTCTGTGTGATTCCCTGACACTCAAATATTTGAGCCCACATTTAAATCCCTATATTTAACACGGCTTTTAACACCAGCTTTTGATACCTAACAATTGTTTGTCAAAACTCATCTTCTTATTTAACTTCTGAGTCTTAAACTTGTGAATTACTTTATCATTGTATTGTCATTCAATATAATTGTCTTTTATAAGCAATTTATAATTGTAAACAATGCCATCGGTTTACGATTACCGTCACGTGGAACTCGACAAAATTGGAAAAGGCAAGAGGTATTGCAATTATCTTTTTTAATTATACCTATTTACTAATGAGTTATTCATCTTAAATATAAGATTAATGTCAGTAACTAGTGATTAGTCATAATGAGTGTTGTCTTCACCCCAGTATTGCTTTGACAAATCACTTCCTAACCACTGTTTTTCTGGGCTGATAATCATCACAAACATTGCTTTGCCTGCAATGAAACTTTTTGTTAATCATTTTTTCCTTTTGATAACTCTGACTCCACTCCAGTAATACGTGTGTTATGTTATTTGGCGATTAATTTCCGTTTGCTTTTATCACTTTGCGACAAAACACATATACAGTGTTTAATTCGTGTAAATTAATTACTTGTGCGTTCAAAGACCTTTACTTTCTTTCATTTCTATTTGCATTTTATGCAATTTGAAAAAGCATTAATTTTTTTATATCAAAAGCTTATTTATTGTCGCATTGAATGCGAAAATTGATGCTTCAGAAAATCATTACCATAAACTTGGATTCATGTATGTGTAGCAATGACTCATTCAGATGAAGCACCACTGCAGCCAATCTCATTTCTGCAATCCACGGATGATTGTACTCTACATCCAGAGACAGAAAGCTATTACTATTACTATCTTTTTATTACAGTCGAGTATCGATTTTATGATACATGTCAATACATTTTCCTTAAATAATTAAATTGTCTCTTATTTTATTTGTTTATTGGCCAGAAAATTGTCGGAGCACTTAAACTAATTGGGAGAATGGTTTATATAGAAATTTTCTAAATATTTTGTTTTTTAAAATGCATTAAATAATTAAAAATGCGTTCAAATTAATGTAAATTTA
The DNA here is from genome assembly GCA_033996565.1 of Nanhermannia nana. NCBI lineage: Eukaryota > Metazoa > Arthropoda > Arachnida > Sarcoptiformes > Nanhermanniidae > Nanhermannia > Nanhermannia nana. The sequence continues at coordinate 22,371 of JAUJYT010000151.1, forward strand.
TTCTACAAATACATTATAGAGTTGTGCGTGTAATGCATTTTTAGTTATTTTATTTTCAAATCTATCGATTGAGCTTTGAAATAGATTCTCATTGTGCACAAAATTGGTCGCTGTTTCAGGAAATGAGACCATTATCTGATGGCGTAGTGATTCTCAATATTGAAGCCCATTGAAAGGCATATATCCCTTAATCGTTAACTACAATTATATATAACGTTCTCTTTGCGTTACTTTAGTTAATGAACGTTAGACCCAATCATTCAACTATAAACGCTATTTAATATTATATTTTATTACTCTTTTAAATTCAAAGACCAGTCTTTAGTCGTGTATATGAAGTCTAATATATTGTACAATATATTAAATGTATTTAATTTTCTACAATTTTTACTTTTTGTTGTTCTCGGAAGAAAAGTCTTATGACTGCTTCGTCTCTCAACTATGAAATTTTGTAAGAACTGTTATTAAAATTGCTTATTAAATATGATTACAAGCCATATAAGCCAAAGGGTGACTTTTTGAGTAAAAAAAAGTTTTTAATGATATATTTTGAAGTAATACTAATGTGAAATGTTGTGCAATCTTCGCCTGTAAGGCTCCAGCAGTCGTGTCAGTCAACATTAGAGATAATTGTTATACATTATACAAGTTTGTTCAAGAGTTTGTTCAAGACATGGCCTTTATTGATAAGCAGGTGAACACTTTTTTTGAATGCGTATAAATGAGAAGCGCAGCCGAATTCGCACGAACGCAACAAATTTAAATTCGACTAAACTTGTATTGAAGTCTGAATCGCGATCGCTATCATTTGCTATCATTGAAAGCCCCTCAAAATTGATTGTCGATTCACACATATACACACATATTTGGGAGAATGACTAACTCCTAACCCAAGCTTTCCCACTATTTTTTGCCATTCAATTGACTCACAAAAAACTAAGCAAACTGTGAGTCGTGCGAAATGTAATTGACGGCAACTGAATCGTACAACTAATACAAGCGCTCAATTGCAGCTCAAACTTATTTGCATTAAATTTTCTTTATGTTGTTGTTGGTGGCGGTGGAGGTATCACAGCAGTCGAGAGGCACTCATTCATAGTTCATGTCCTTTATGTGCTTTCATAAAAATTATGAATCATATAAACGGCAAACAAACATAATGTTAGTTAAGTTACGCTCAATTTTTTTGATTATAATCCCTTTTTACTGGTTGTCGGCTATGATATCATTTCATTTCACTTAATTTTATTTGTTTTCGTGCTTCTGATAAAATTCTTGCTTCTCATTAAATATATGTTTAGATGTCATGTCTTTTTGCGTGTAAATTGTGGTCTCTTTCATAAAGTTTGTTCAGTTTAATACACTTTCAGTTCTAATATTTAGTTCTATTTTTAATTGCATTTAAAGAAGTACTTCCTCTTTGTGAAAAAGTCTTATTATTTGAAACTATTATCTATTTTAAGACTAATCCATAAATGTTGTAAACTTTGAGAGACTCTCACGCAGACAGAGATAGACAGAGAAAAGTGAAGCGTAGACTCTTTTGAATGCAAAAATATCTAAAAAGAGAGTTTCGAGTTGAGCCCAGTATTAGACATGTGGTGCAACATACGAATAAATGGCACATTTAATTTTAGGTGTTGTTTCTTTAGTTTTATTGATGCATTCATTGATGCTTTAATGCTAATGACATTCTCAGTGTTCATCATATTTTCTTCTAAGAAAAGAATTCCTCGACCTGTACGCCTACGTTATATATTTATTTGAAACGGCAAACGGCAACTGTATCATTGAGGGGTTGATGCTCTGCTCCTTTTAAACTTTATTTGATGCACAATAATAGCAAAAATTGTTTGCCTCAACGCCTAAATTGGTTACATAACTATAACTAACACATAGTAAAGAAGCAAAAGTTATGAGACCACCAAAAATTTTCCCCTTTTTTAAGATCCTTCAACTCCCTATAGAAAAGATGCGATAAACAGGTTGACGGAATCGCCCGGAGACCCAATTTGTATCCACATTTGGACACGTGTGCATTCGCTATATTAGAATAGATTTAAAGCTAATGAAGAAACATCTTATCAAATAAGCTTAATTCTACCGCTCACTGTTGCGCTCCGTATGCAACTTATCTTTAGTTAATCAATCAAAAGATGCTTCGGTTTCGCTTCCCATCAATAATCGGCATAGATTTGCAAATCCGCTTATTTAGCCGATGATCACGTAAATGCGCTCTCATTGACGTTAAGACTACGTTAACCCAGTCTTCATTTACTATTTTATTTGTTGTTATTAATAGATTTATCATAACTTTTGTGCAAATAATCAATAAAATGATGACTTTAATAAACGTTAGTCTACTTATGATTGTGATTATATGAGCCGTGACTTCATTGTGATTTCCCCTCGATTTGAATGAATTTCTCTCAATATCTATTGAATTCCGGCTTATTTGGCATCACTTGAATGAATGAAGTTAAAGCCACTACTTTTTTATTCTCTTGATTTATTCTGTGATGACTTGGCTTACGTGCCAATGAGTAACAATTTCTGACATATCTGTAACTTATTTCTGACTCTTGAATGACACTTACTAACGATCACTTTTAATCTGACTTAACTTGAACTGCTTGAGACGCATTGCAAATCAATTTGAAACTCATCCTAAATGATGATCTGTTATGTTTGTTTCTGAAAGGGTACTTCAAGCTCCCGGTGGCAATTCAAGTAACATATTCGGAAACGCCAATGGAGTTAATGGCAATGGTGTGATTGAAGCTGATTTCAATTCAATTGATTCGACATCGCTTTCTCTGCCGACGACACCAATTAATGGCTTGAACGGCTCCACTGGCAGTAATGGCTCTACTAATGGTCATTACGGATTTGACTCTGACTGCAGTACTCCCAGCTCTGCGTCTTCAAGTAGAAGAGGCAGCAGACAGGAAGACACCAAAAATCGATTGTTTGGACCAGAGCTGGAGTCTCCGCGACGAAGAGTCGTCGACCGAATGAAGTCAAATATATTTACCGAACAAGAAGGAGGTCTCGTCCGTTCGGCGTCTGTCAAAAAATACGACTTTGGTGAGTATGTCTCTGATGAGTAGTTGAGATAATAATGAGTTTGAGTAAAGTCTTAAACAGTTAATGATGTAATTTTTGAAATCTATGAGCCATGTCTCACGTCTCAGTCTTGTTATTGTTTATATAAGTAATTCCTATGTTTTTCATTCATTATAATTTGCATTTCCTGTAATAATATGTATCCAATTCGGAATCGCTTATGGCTCGGATCTGTTTGGGGTCATTCAAACCATTTGTTTATATTCATTACAAATGACTTGAAGAGCCCTATTATAAGATAGTATCTGCACTTTGTCTCCCTTTGCCGTTGATTATATCGCACGAATACCACAGCTATATATATATAGCTAACAATATATATTATATATTGTATATGTTATTGTCTCTTAATTTTTATTTTTTGACTTATTATTTGCTTTTCTGTATGCAGTCGTTCGCCGCAATCCAATTACTGGTGAAGTTTATGATGAACAGAATGGAAGAATGAACGGACACAATGGTAATGGCAGTATCCATGCGAAGAGCAATGGCTGTGAGTAAACTAATGCAAATTCTTAATAACAATAATAAAGTAATAATGATTTGATGTTATTATTTAAATTTCGGTCTAACTATTCATTAAAGATTTGTTCTCATGTTTCTTGTGCTCCTTTATTAAGATCCCAATGTTTCGTATTTTATGACAATATTAGTGAAGCGAACTCTCAAATGGCGTTAAGTTTCTTTGTGTTGCGCTCTGTTAAGCGTTACAGTACTGCCATTCTCTTTCATTCTCTCTTTTTAGTTGACATTCTCTCTTCATTCTCTATTTCATTCTCTATTTGATTCTCTCGCTCTCACTCACTCCCATTCTCGCGTTTTATTTTTCTCATCAAAGCCTATTTGTGTGACTCGTTCTGATGTTGTTCACTAACGAATGATGTGAAAGTGTTTGTCTCGCTCTCAAACACTCGCAAATCAGTGTTATAATAGTAATGATGAGTTGAATGCGACAATAATTACCGCACTGATCCATCATTTGGAAAGAGAAGGAATCACGCATTATATAACACGCATTATTGTGTTTTTTTCAAGGTTCTGGTCCTGTCGCTAATTTTGCAAATTTGACTTTACTTCGCATTTAATTTGTTTCGAACAAAACCATTAAACTTTTTTATGTCTGTTATAAACTTAATCTATTTTTAAATGACGATTAACTTATGCTTAACTTTTTTCTGGTGACCATTTATTTATCTTTACTCTAATTTTTTTGTTGATTAGATTCTGGTTCAGCTTCACTTCCATCAACTCCTGTTCGTGTTCGTCAACCGCCAGGTAAACATTAATGCACCAAAACATTAATTCAATTTTCCTGTTTTCATATCTGTCGACTGTGTCCACAAGTCAGTCATTTATAATAAAAAAGAAAAGAAAGCTTAAACTCTTCATTGAACAAAAAAATAATTGTTCTCATGATAAATGGCTTTCGTGAGGACAAACGACTTTTGACCGTCACTTTAAATTGAAAAGCATTTTGTCATTTAAATACCTTTCTTATAAGATTTTTATCAATCACAATGGCTTAGCCTTTATTTATCTTTTCTCTATTCTCTTTTTAAAGGTGGAAAGTCTTCGGGAATATTCTAATTTGATTGACGATCGTATGTATGGACCAACAGATAAATACAAACACAAATAAATGAGAAACAAAATGTCTTTTAATTATTCCATGATTTTTATTATTGAAATCCCACTCCAA